>JAQGBJ010000807.1:0-31416 GCA_034698345.1 Sphaeridia pumilis | reverse complement strand
AGCAAATGCAACAGGAGCGCTAACGCTGAGCAAGCACATTTCGAGCGGTTGCGGTTGCGAGTGTCTAAGCTGTATAACGTTGTAGCTTGCAATAACCACCATTGGAACTATTATGAACTGATGACCTGTCATCAGAATTGGGTATGTGCAGTCTTTGAAACGGTTGTTCAGAACCAGTAGGTACTGCAGCTCCGCTTTTCCAAGTTGGCTCAAGTCAGCCAAGTTCTTCGATCCAACCATCGCCGTCTTTTTCAGTGTCACAAACGAACTTCTGTCGAAAAATTAATGGGCTTTTGAAAACTCCTTCTCACTTTTGTTAAAAATATTCAGCTTACTTGAGGTCCATGAGCCAAACCCGAATCGACGTAAAGTAGCCGAGGAGTAGAATATAAAAGAGTATATCAGCGCCCAATTCGAAAGCGCAAACCACAACTCCCACATTACGAAAAATCCCACCAAGCTCCAATGGTAATAGCCGGAATTTTCAAAAAATACAATGGCGAAAAAGAAACGCTTTTTATGGAAGGCTGCGAACATGATGGAGTATATACATTATCGAATTAATTACTCCGAAAATGCAAAAAGATCCAAACAGTTTATGCAGGGGAAGGTGTTCTCGGAAGGCCTGCTTACCTGTAAATTTTAATTAATTTTAACTAAAAAATCTAAACCTTAATCGCCAATTTGCTCTCACCGTTGTAAGTTAAGCAAAATTTTAAAAACTGGTTCATAAACTTTGCCGTCGATTCTCGATTCACACTGGAATTCACTTGAAGCAAAATTATCATCATCATGACCGACAAGAGCGTCACGTACATAGTCCTGAATTTTATCCGCTTGGAGCGCTGCTCCGTGTCAGCCCGCATTTCGTAGATTCGGAAGCTCAAGTAGAGGGCGTAGCTGAGCAGGTACACAACACGCAACCGCCACCCTGTCAAGGTCCATCGATTTTTTGCAATTTCAACTTCCCGCTTATTCTTGTTCCAAATGTAAGGGAAACCACCGAGAAAACAGCCCAAGTTGACGAGTTTTGCAAATGTCGAAATTGTCTCTTCCGTTATCATTTTACCAGTAACCTGCAGCTCAGATTGAATCCCACTAGAATTTTTTTGCCTTGTTTCGAACTCGGCATCGACTAATAACTTCCCGCACTGAAAATACCATTTCACCAGCAATGTTTTTCAGTGACTGAACCGGATTTCCTCGTATACAGGCAAGCTATCGACAACCAGGAAGGAATTGCCACTCAGGAAAATTTAATTCCACGTGTCATGTCAATGCCAAAAACATGGTAGAATAGCTATTACTTTTTTCCTTTCAGGCAATTCAATTACTCTGCTCTATTGCCGTCCACCTTCTAACGATATACCCTAACCTGACCGAGCCCTAAGAAACATGTGTATTTTGATATTTGTCAGCGTCAGAAACCTGATCAAGCATATCGGGGTAAGTTGATCAAACAAATAAAATTCCCACACAACTTGGGACTTCGGTTAATTTTTTTAAAAAACATGGGCTGTTTTCCACCTCCTTCGCAGGTCTTGCTCATCCACTAAAACTTCCCCCCATAAAGTTGCAGGACTAAAAAAACTCGATGACGTCTGACTATTTGAAACTGGGATGTCAATCGGCGTAATCGAAGATTGTCACGAGCGAGGCTGACTCGGCTGATGTTCAAAGTCATAGTTGTTGAAGGTGGTGAAAATCGTCATGGCTGAATTAGAAAAATAGAAAAACTGAAGCAAGTACTAAAAATGAGCTAGATTCAAGGTTAAATATATGTAGCTGAAGCTTTACTATTTATCGTCTTCCCAAAAGTGTTTGGACTTGAGGTCAGGGAAGTTTTTTTCCAACTGGATTTTTAGACTCTTCCAGTATGTCATGGGGATCCTCTGCCCAGCATTGTGTGTTTCAAAATGTTACTCGAATCAAATGGAATATAATATTAGACTGTTTACAATGTTGCAAATTTCCGAGCAAATTTCGAATTTTGAATAGCGTAGGAAACGTGTTCATAAACTCTTAAATTAAACAATAGTGATTCATGGTTTAGTTAGATATTGTAAAATACGCTGATTTATTCACTTGTAGACGCGCTCTGGAACTGCAGAATTACAATGAGATAGGTCACCACGTGGCTGCAGCACTAAAGATTGAAAATGGAAAAATTGGTTCATGTATAAATATAATGGCAGTACTCATGTTCACAAAAAACTATTGTTGATGCTCTAGCTTACAGTTAGGACCAAACTTTTCTTCAGTTGAACATAGCCGCCGAGATCAATGACGGTTGGATGTTGCGTGAGCATCAAGTACAAGAACTTCACCTGCGAATAAGAAAATATTGAAAACAAGTTTCAAAGTGAAAGCTCCACGTTTTTTACTGACCTCAGCTGTAATTTGCAGGTCCTTTGATGTCAGTGTTGCAACTTCAGCAGCCAACTTCGCTTCCTGGAAAACCAATGAATACTTTTAAATTACACAAACAATTTATTTGCTTTGAGATGCATGTAAAATGCAATTCATTTTTGTTACTTTGTCAGTGATACTTGAAGCTACGTAAGTTTTGAGGTAAATGCTTGTAAGGAAATAAACGGGCAGTAGAATCGGCGTCAACAGGCTGTAAATGTCGGAATGACCATTTGCCAAAAGCGACAGCAAAATGAAGAGCATCGTTGTCACAGCTGCCATGCTCGAGAATAAGACGATGAGCTGGCGGTACTTGAGATGGTTTCCAAGGTCTCTACACAGGTTACGCTGCTGCACTACCAATAAGCGCCATCTTTGAACTTCTTCAAGCACCAGAGCAGAGTTGACCCTCCAAGCTTGGATCCCTAAGAGAAACTATGGAATAAGCGTTGTAAGATCAAAATACTGACATGAATTCGAAACAACATTTAAAAAACCGTACGTGTTGGTAAACTTCGGAAAGAACCTTGAAGGCCATGAGCACCATTGCGTCATCAGTACCAGAGCCAAGTGTGATAATAATGATCTGGTAGTAAAAGGCGTAAAAAGCACACGTGGACTTGAAGTGATACTGTTTCATTGCAGCTGGTATCAAAGCAACTCCTGCGAGCACGCAAACAGCATGGTACATTGAGATTGCAAACTTGAACCTTCGATAACTGGGTTTGGTACAGGCGAAGGATTTGAAGGTATTGCGGTAGTCGCGTTCGATTTTGTCAAGGTTGTGGAGAAAGTTGCAAAATGATCGGTTTGTGGATGCTCGGCTGATGACGACTAAAATTCTTAGAAAGCCTTGAAGTGCAAAGTTGGTGTTCATTGCTGTTTGGCGGACATGGGTGTGTTCCAGTTGTGTGGAGTCTGATGTTCGATTTCTTAACGGAGTCACTCTGTAAACGTACAGTATATCTTCGACTATTTATCTAAAATTATCAATTAGTATGAAAAAACTATACTCGGTTTTTATCAATTTGAACTTTTAGATCTGAAGAACTGATATGGAACTCGAATTTTGTACCGATGTTTATGCTGACAGCAACTATGCATGGCACCACCTAAGATGGAGAATTTGAGAATTTCTTTGAGGATAATATCAAAAGTATACTTTAAAACTTACAAATTGACTGGAAACGTCACTCCGAAAACCATGTTGAAAAAGTACGACGTGTTGACGAGTGTCATGAAGACGGAAGTTGCTATCGAATAGAGGGTCAGAGGTCGCCATAGTAATCGAAGGGTAGTGAAACCGTCTTGGTAGATAGAATGGCCGTTGATATCTTTGGAAACATGGATTGGATGGAAACCGGTTAAACGTTGAAAGCTCAGAAACTGACGGAAATTCTTGGTAAATGAAGTGTCGTCCATTGTCGGCTGGAGAAATGAAAAAGCTGGACAATTCTTCGGAATATTTGTTTTACAAACCGACATCATGCAGCCAAATTTGTCAATGTTTGATAAAATGCAAGTATGCATTGACGATAACTGACTGAATGCGAGACAAGTTTTTGCTCTAAATAATTAATAATTAGGCTAATTGAAGGTGAAAGTAGCAGCGCATTGCGTGTTGGACGGTTATGTGAAAGTTTACTCATTCGAGCGATCCGTCAATACAGCAATTTAATTCAATTAGATGCCTACCTCGTAGTAAAAGCTTTTACCAGATGGTTACGCATTTTGGGAGCATCAAAACTGTAGAGAATAATAGCAGGGTCTTTCTGTCACAACATACTTCACGCGATGCTAAAAGCAGATCAGAAGGCTGGAACTCGAACCATAAAATGGCATAATTATGCGCTTCACTTGTTAGACCGAAAAATAAATGCTCGCTTTCCATAATTAGACCATTTCACGCATCAAGTAACGCCAGCTACTGGGAAAAGTAATGTAATTAATATTTTACGTCATTATTTCCAGCTGATTCACTAAAACTTAAACGTACAATATTTTTGTCTTGTTGTCATGCCGTCAGCTTTGGCGCAAAATTTGTTAGCCGGTTATCGTAATTTACTTTCAGCAGAAGAACCCTAAATTATAAACATGGCGACCACCACAACAGAAGCACCGAAAAATGTTCTGATTCTTGGGGCCAACAGCCCACTGGGATTGGAGCTTGTGAAAGGGTTTCTGAAGATGGAATGTCAAAATGTGTTTGCCACTTACAGGACAAAGGCGAGTGCGGAAGCGTTACTGAAAATTGCCGACGAAGAAATTCGTGTAAAGACGTTTGAGCTTGGTAAAAAATAAACTACTCCTTTATGGAAATCTAACTAACTAAGTTGACCCACTGCACGTTCAAATTAACTCTATCAACTGGGACTCTATCACTGAATGTGTTTACCGCCATTAGGTTAAACATCTGGATTTATTTTAGACTTGCGAATTCCACATTTTTGCCAACTGCACGATTACATAAAATCATGGATTCAAGACGACGGTCTAAACGCTATCATCAATGTGGCGGGCATTTTTACTGAGAAGCAGTCGATTTGCGACTTGGAACAGCAAGAGTTTCTCAAGTTTATGCAAGTGAACGCAATTTCACCACTGCTGCTCATTCAGGTATAAGAATTAACAATGTGGAAACAAGTTTTTTACATACATCTGACCAACGGTACGATGATTTGGCAATCCCCTTCAGGAACTTCTTCCATTGTTAGTGAAAGCAAGTGCTTTGCACAGTAATAGCGGCGAAGCTATTGAAACTGGACTAGGGAGGGCACTGATTGCTAACGTTACTTCAGTGGCTTCTGAAATCGATGGAGGCGGCTTGTACTTGACCAGAAGTTCGAGAGTAAGACACAACAAATTTATAAATGAATCCACGCAATATTGAAGTTTGGGCTCTAGTCGCTAAAGTGTGTCTTTTTTCAGGCAGCTTTAAGCGCAGCGACAAAGGCCCTCGCTGTTGATCTTCTGCCGAAAAACATTGTCGTTGTTGGGCTCAAACCTAACGGTTTCAACAGTTCTTCAACGCCAAGCACGGAAGATTGCTACTTTCCAGTGGAGACCAGTGCTGCTGGACTGTTGTGCGTACTTGCAAGCGTGAATATCAGCAATTCTGGACTTTGCTATGATCATAAAGGGAAGAATGTTCCATGGTAAAATTGGCGTTTGGTTACTATAAGTTCTGAAGTACCATCTCTGAATTGGACAAAATCTTTAATTACAATGTTACTGGTTGAACTGCATAATTACTATCAAGTACGTCACCACTTGGCTCAGAATCTGCAACAAAAACTATATTTGTTATAACTGCCCCCAAGAAACTTTAATTTTGTAGCTATTCAGCATGTTAACTTGCCCCAAGCAGAAGTCGTTTGTTCAAAACCACATAGTTTCCAAAGCAAATCTGTGACGGCTTGAACAATAACATGTTGGCAAGGACTTGGAACTGAAAAAGCAAACCAACTAAATTTTCAGTCTATTTGTCCATTTTTTGCAAACGTGATCTTTACCTCCAGCATTGAAGTTGTATCTAGCTGACGTGAGTCGATTGATATGATGTCTTTCAGCAACCCTTTTTCCTGAAGAACAATCAACATTTTTCAAATTTTCATGTTCGTTGAATTCGCGATACTTGAAAAATACCCAGTTACCTCTTCAGAGATGTTTTCTGCCATGACTGCCTTCCTGTAAACTCGATAAACGAGTAAAACGCCATAACCAGCAAAGCTGAGAATGAACAAAAAGTCACCTTGAACTTTAGCGCTGTGCCAGCCGTTTAAAATGACGAAAACAAATATCGTCACTAGCGCAATGTATCCAACGAGCCGAATCAACTCTTCGAATTTTTGATAAGCGCTTGCTTGGTCGCATTGCCAGCGAATCTTTTGAATGATTTGTCGCCATTGGCGTGCTAGTTCAGCGTTGACTCTTCCACCTGTGTTCAGATGTTGCTCTATGGCCCTTCGTGTCTGAAAAATGTCAACCAGCTGTAATTTTTCAGAAGCAAAAGTTGCTAATAACCATACCACTTACCGCTAAAATGGCCAGTTGTATCGATTTGTAGCTCATCAAAATCTTGACGTCTTCCAAAAGCGACACTGCTGTGAACTGAGAGCAGATGAAAACTCCCATAATTTTTACTGTTGTGTTCAAACGAGAACAGTAAACAGCCAAGAAAGATGGAATCAAAAAGGTTGACGGATATACGACATAGTACAAGAGGAGTCTGTTTCGAAATTTGGACAACCGTCCAAAAGTTTCAGAGGCTTCAAAAAATGGAAAAGCTGAAGCCAGTGCTGATTCAAAGTCCTTCCAACTATTGAGAAAGTGGACAAACTTGTGAGCGTGCCACCAACGAGAAATCAGCTCTACGATAACGATTGCAGAAGTGATGGCGTAGGTTCGTTTGACGAGGCTTCGGGTAGATTCGATTGAAGGGCCTTCTTGGTCTCTGAGTAGTTGGTCAAAGTCTGTTGCTGTTATGATTCTGGATAGAGGCTATCAGAAACTGAAAACTCAAGCTAGTTTGATAATACAGTGATTGACTTACTTCTGGATTAAAAAGGGTATTTCAAGACCTATGTTCAACAGGAACAGTACCCAGAGAAGAATCAGAAGTCCGCCAATAACGGCTGATACCACCGTCGAAGTGTTGTTGAAACGAATTTCGAAGACAACTCGCTTGCTTCCATCATGGCCAAGAATAGACTTTGATGATATTGGCGAGTTGCCCAGAAGATGGAGTGTTCGAACAACAAGACGGAATGGCTTGATGAGACTGTCGCTGCGTCTAGCAAATGGTAAAAGTTCTTCATCGAAACTGTCCATACGAAGTTTAATGTGAGGTGAAACCAATTCGCTTGAGTAAATTTTTGTTGCCATTTTTCTTTACTGATATTCAAAAACTACATTTTGCCTCTTGTACAAGATAACTACTGCAGAAGCTATTGAAAGCTGTTGATTTCGCTAATTTCCCAAAGAAGTCTGAAGCTGAAGCAAAATTATGATGTATGTCAAGCTTTGGCCCAGAAACTGAAACATGAGAAAACCCGTCAGTTTGTTTATTTGCCATTAAAATCTAAAAGACTTACTCCCAAAAGAAGCCGTTTGTTCAGCTTGACAGCGCCGCAAAAACAAACGTCAAGCGGTGATTGGTAGACCATCGTCAATGTACTTTGCACCTGTAAACCAGAGACATTCAGCGGGAAAAACAACTCCTGAATGAGAAAGTGGGCAGTCTAAATGTCAGAGTTACCTGCAGCTGGAGCGAGAGATTGTCTGCTGGGAATCTATTGCCTAAAGTCAGCATTTCTTCTGCCAGTTGTTCCTCCTGTAAGACAAGCGACAAATTATTTACCGGAACATCCTATATTGATTAATGACAAAATATCCCACCTCGCGTTTGATCTTCTCAGCACTCAGAATCTTGACACAAAGCCGAAACGCCAATTGAATCCAGACAGAGTTGCTCAAAAACGCAAACGCCACATCATCGGCCGTCTCGAAAAATCGGTACCCAACCATCGTTACAAAGATCAAGCAAGAGCAAACGAGTGTCGTTTTGAACAGCTCTGCCATCTGGAGAGCTCCTTGAACTTGCTGAAGAAGAAGGACCTGACGTCGAACCTGATGCATCAAGTTTCTGCAATCTCGCATGATTTCGAGTGCAGTTTCAGGCTCAAGACCGATTCCTGACTCTCGTAAACTTTGCAAAGCTTGTCTGATTTCCTCAAGAACTGTTGATACCATTCTATAGCTGAAGATGACTTTGAGGTCTTCTAAAACCGATCGGGTTGAGAACTGAGCTGATACGGCGAAAACGATGGCTACTGATGCCAACGTCGACGTGTTCATCTCCGGGCCCATGAAGTTTGTATGAACGATGGCAAATAGTGGAACTAAAAGCACTGATGGAATCAACACGTACCAGAAGAGCATGGTTCGAGCGAAAGCCGAAAGCTCAGGTCCGCATCGGTGGGCAAAGTCTAGTTTCAGGCGACTCACACCAGTGGAGCCAAAATCTACCCAAGCGTTCAAAAACGTGAGAAAATTGCCGCTGAACTTGGTGGCGAACCAAGCGTCGAAAATTTCAAACAACAAGTAGCCTTGAATGGTCAAGTGTACCACTTTTGAGGTGAGGAAGCGGAGCAGGCATTTCTGGCCTCCCGATAACGGAGATGCCAGGGCATCCCCACGACTCGATGTACCATTTCGATAGAGCCAATCTGGGAACCGGGCGAACTCGAGTTGGAAACCTATGTGCTTCGCCATGAAATCTGGAAGCGTGGTCCAGCTGCTGAAGATGAAAATAGAGGCTATGAAAGTGACGTTGATGCAAACGCTGTGGAGAAACCAGTAGCCTTTGGTTGGGAGACAGCGGAAGCTGGTTTGGTGCTTCGGAGAATCTGGGCGGACTGAAGTGAATCCGATGGAGCGATCAAAGCAAGCCGCAGCGTCCAAATGGGATGCGAGGAGCTTCTTTGGAGGTGGATTCCAACTGGAGAAGATTTTGGCAAAATGAAACCAGTTTTCGCGGGCTTCGGATGACTTGTTGTATTCCAGTGGGCAGTTGCCGAGCCACCTCGACCAGTACAAAATTGGCCAGATGGCACTGCTGATTTCGGAAGCATTTCGAACGTTTGCTGTCAACTTTGATTTTGACATTCTGAATGCAAGCGCGTCCGAATCGAACTGTCTGATTAGTGTACTAACTTTTGTGTTTTCAAATCTTGAAGAGTTGTTTCAGTGTTGATTCCTGTTCATCATCTATTTAATTTCCTGGTTCTGAGTTCTGTGCCTCTTAGGCGTTGGCTTTTGTTTACTTCGCGTGTTTGGTGTGGTGATGAGTTATATATAAAATAATAAGCTGGCTGTCTACCGGTTTTGTTGATTTTGCAATCAATTTGATCGAATTGGGGCTTGTTGCCCATCAAGTAATTCATCAATTACGTTGATCCCCTGTAAGGAAATCAACCAGCAATTTCCGATCAAACATACTTTTCTTTAATGAGAACATAATCGTTATACAAAGTTCATATCGTCAAATACATTAATTTTTGGGTGTACTTGAGCAAATTGTAACATTTCTACAAAATACGTGATAAGATCCAAAAAATCGAAGAGGCATTTGTACTGTTTCTGGCAAGTTTTTCCGGAACGTCGATCCTGTCCGAATTTTACAGCTTGGTCGTATTGGCTTTGATTTACATTATTGTTTGACCTAAAAATGTATAGAAAAATGACCCATTATGTTAGTTTGACGTTTATGAAATTACAGTTATACACGCTGATTCTTGTTTGTTTGAAGCTAGCTTACGGGAACAAAGTCCTAAATGGAGCTCCAATCCACCGATATTCTTCAGGTTTTCTGTAGGCCTCACAAATGATGTTCTTCAAACAGGAATCACGATCCAAGCCCATTTTGCCGCTTAAAGACTCTTTAGAGTTATGACTGAGAGCATCTTGAAATTTTAAAATGTTTCCAAAACTGAACTGCATGTCTTTGAAGTTTCTTGATTGACCGGGAGGATCTCGTGTTCCAGTCAGCAGAACTGGGACTAAAAATTGGCTCACAACGACGAACAAGCCGAACAAAGCAAAAATTGCCTGCAAGTCACAATCAAAAGTAATACAAAAGCATTTTTGAAGGAAGGTAAAGAACAAAAATTCAGTGAATTTATTCAAACCTGGTTTGTCAAATCAATAGAACTGCCATCACCAAAATCAGACTTCGAAGGAAGCACAAACATGAACAATGGAGTGAACGTGAGCACAGATGCGTTATAAATTTTTCGTTCCAAGAATATGGATTCATCGTTGGGATTTTTCTCCAGCTTGTATTGACCGGCTTTAAAAGTTCGTCCTTGTGCAATTTCCGGCAAGTTTGGACTTTCCAGCAGACACATAGAGAAGGAACTACAGTTTTTCAAGCTACTTTTTAGACTCGCCTCAGCAATTATATCGTTGAACTGTATCGAACTGGTATCTATGACGTCAGTCATGTCTACAGCTGATGTAACTGAATTGATAAAACTCAAGTTTATCACGCAATACACAAATGATTTGATAGCTGCCATTTTAATGATCGATCAAAAATCACAGCCAGCTTTCAAAGACAGAAAGTTTGAAACTACTCACACGTATACAACTGAAATCTTGACATAGCAAAAGCTTGCTAATCTCCTAACGGCATAACAACATACAATGAGATCTCTTTCTTGATCCACCAGCTTAGAAGCGCTAATTGAAATTCCCGTTCCTTGCTTTGTTCGGACCAATTAACAGGGAAAATACGACTGAAAGACGGTCGTATACTCAACTATGAAAAAGGTGACGAGCGCTCCAGTCGCTGAACCAATTTGTGTAACGGCACCAACCCAGAAGAGACCGTTTTTGCCCATGCTGCGGAATATCGTTGCTACTGAGATTCGGACGTAGGTAAACAAGCCCACTAGTAAAATCCATGAGATGACCTGCAAAAAAGACACAAACTTTTAAAACTCAAAGTATAACCAAACATTTTTATTAACCACACTGGTTGTCGTACCAATACTATTTCTCCAGCCTTCTGAAACTGCATCGGAGGACTAGGTGACAACAAGGCTGTCGCCAACACATACCCCGCGACACCGAACCCCAAAACGGCTGACGAAGTCACTGAAGTCTTTGATGGGGCTGGCAGGAAGAAAGTCATGAAGCAAACCATTGGGTTTGCCATACTGGACAAAGTCGCCGCTAGATGGTACGCCACGTTCCCGTACGGTAAACATGAGTATGTTTGGATGCTGGGGAAAACGCCGTTGGAGAAAGCGCAAACCAGGACTTGAAGGCCTAAGAGGTACATCGCTCCGGTGGTACAGCTGCCGAATTTCAAGCCATTCGAAGAACTTGAAAGCTCTGGTACTTTTGAAACTGAAAACTTTTCGTCGTCGTTGTTATTGTTTTCCGTTGCTCCGTACATAGGAGCGGCTCTGGTGCTAGAACTCAATTTAGAAGGTTCGACTTCGAATGTGGCTTTTGCATGTCCTACGACACTGTCATAGTTCATCCAATGGAAAGCTGTAACACTGACACAAACGATTCCTAAGAGCACAAAAAAGAAGGCTTGGACTGAAAACAGAGGTTCAGGATACACAGCCTCGGTAACTGTAGAATTGTGGGTTTGGTTGACGACAATGATTTTGTCGACACAGGAAGGATTGCCTCCAACGCCTTGAATCAGGGCAAAAACACTGGGCACGAGTCCTGAAAGGCCTTCGCCGATGAAGAATGACGCTAAATATTTTTCTTGAAAGGTTGCCATGAACGGAAGGTACAGGACGCGGCTCGAACAGTCGACCATGGCGAGAAAGAAGACCAAAACTGAAAGTAAATGGATGTGAATTTTCAAAGTCTTTCTAACTGAAAAATCGTTCAGAAATGCTCGCTTACCTATCAAAGCCACTGATCTGTCGGACCCAAACCAATCGACAGTTTTATTCCAGAAGAGAGCTAGCAGAATTGTAGCGGCGATTCCAATACTGTTTGTCAGGTAAATCATGGGCTTTTCACGCACTCTTTTCGGCCAGAGAGAATTGGCAATTGAGTAAGAAATTGGCGCGATGTTTGCCAAACAAATGGCGACTGACATGTAGGACGGAAGTTTCCAGGCTTCCGGGGCCGAAGGGACCATGAGCGGCAGTTCGACCCATAGCCCGTTGACGCAGACCCAAGTTCCAATTCCAAAGAATACACAAAGTAGGTGCACCAGCAGCGTTTTGAAGTTGATTTCCATTTTGGATTTGAGAAGGAAATTTAATACTGTGCAGTTTGCCGGCACGTGATAGAACGACTGCAACGAGAAAAATGTTCCTTATCTTTTTATACTGACTGACTGAAATGATTTCTCAACTGTTCTCAATATTTGTGATAAGATTATACACCTGAATGACTGACTGAAGATTCAAAGTCAGCTGTCTATCAAATTATTCTATGTCAATATTGATTCAGAATCTAATGCGTCAGTTCAAAGGGCAAAAACGTTGATAAACGGGAAACGATGTTGAGTAACTTGGTGTAAGCTAAGCGGTGCGCGGAGATGAATTAATTATTTTGGATTAAACCTTTCAATCCAATCTTTCAACTGATGATTTATTTCCACTTCTGTTAGCATCAAACTTTAATTAGGGAATACTGTTTATTGGTTTGTGCATAAGTGCAATCTGTATATAGCATTAACAGTGTCTTGTAACGTAAACTAATGGTTCAATATATATGGGTCTGACTCTCAAACCGTTTGACAAATAAAACCTCGTACTTTTCTGCATTTCTTGAAACTGCAACTTGTCAAATCTAAGAAATGACTGTCGCGAAAATGTGGTGACAGATTTGAGATTGTTGGTCCCAAACGGGATTGCCACTATTACAGATTTTATAGACATGATACGCGCTCTAACTTTGTAACGCATATTCAACAACCACTTAAAGCTTTTGTATATTTTTGTAAATTGTATATAGTAACAACAGCAACAGTCGGCTAGAAAATGGTAGCACAATTGGAAAAGGTCCGTATAACATTAGCAATAGATTCTATGGTATACAAGTATAGCCTAGTAAGTTCCATTTACTTGATCGAGAGAAGCTCGGATCGAATATCGAAGCAGTTCATTTCGAGTACATTACCTTTAATTAAGATGAGATCATAAAGTTTAACACTTAAATTATAAAGCTAAAGATATATACATTCACGTTTGGAGACAATTACAGATGGTTAACGAGGAAAACTACATGATTGAACATTATATTTTTACCGTGGCCTGCACCATTGGTTTCTTTCGTTTTAAGCACACATTTTGGAGAGTATACATGTTATTTTGGGGCATTTGTATCAGTGAGGGAGATTATAAGTATTCAACAATATCACATTTGATCATAATGTTAGGGCAAGACACCATAAACTTTTCCTTGTCTGTTTTGCTGCGACTGATGGGCCTTGCTTGGGTCAAGTGTCTTCGGTGATCCCTCAGTGAGCGGCGCTCGCTGAGAAGTTTGTGAAATATAGGAAGGAGGGACACGTCCAGGTTGATTTCGGAAAAGTTTAGCACCGAATTGTCTAATCTCTTGGGAACGCTGTAGCTTCTGTACTTGGCCAAGTTGGGGTTTTGGGAGAGAGGAACCGGACCCGAGCACAACTGGCCGATGCTTCCTTGTTGTGGGATGTCATCGGAAGAACTGTAGTTGGGTTGAAGGCGCTTGGCGCCGCCGCCCAGCTTCATAGAGGATGAGTGGTGTCGGAGACGGTCAGGGCAGTGGTCAATGTGGGTCATGGAAGAAGAAAAGTTTGGTAGGTCATCTGTAACATGAGATTTTCATGTTAGTCTAGCTTTGACAATAGCTTAAAAGAAAAATGTGTAACTTATTCAACTCACTCTCGGAAGAAAACAAAATCTCATCTTCCTCCGGCTCAGTCTTAAGTTGCAATCCCATGGGTCGGTTGACGATGGCAGTGGGCGACTTCAACGACTTGGGTTTCCGAACTTCTTCAGGAATCACTGATCGCATTGGCCCTACATCAATCGTGTTCACTGTCATCTTTGGAGGTTGTTCTGAAGTTGGCGATGTCGACTTCAGCTTCATCCTAGACTCGCGGCTCTGCTGACGCCGGACCACAAGTGGAAGTACTGGTACCGAAAACTTGCGACTGGGCGGAGGTCCGCCGACGCCATTGGAATTGGGAATGGAAATTGTAAACTTGCTAGTCGTCTCAATGTAGCTGTTCCGTCTTAGATTTTGAAGTTCTGCGGCTGTAACAACGACTTCGTTTGAATTTCGCGCCATGTACCTCCGCTCTTTGTTGATGGTAGCCCATAATTCTTCTTGAGTGGTGGCTGAGGGTCCTCCTGCTGTGTCGGCTGCTGTAAGTACAGTTAAATGGCTTTCAGACGCACTAGCCTTTTTGGTCTTGTTAGACAAACACAGAACATGCGGTGTATTAGCCGCGCCATTATTGATCGCACCATGCTGTTGTCCATGCTGTTGGTTCCTGATAATCCTCAAAATGTCATGCTCAGACTTATTCAGACGTCCGTATTGTAACGGGTACTGAATTGGCTGATAGCGCGGTTCTGAAGAAACTATCTGATTGTACAAGTCCAAAAGCGTCTCCTGTCTCTCTTCTGCTCCGCCAGGAGGAGCAGCAGCAGTCGTACCGTTAAGAAGTTGCTGCTCGAGTCGCTGCGGTAACGATTTCTCTTCGACGTTGAGTGGCTCCTCGGATGGCGAAGTCACAGCGGCTGTCGCAGTGACCAAAGCCGGAATCGCAACGATACTCGCTCGTTTCTCCTGTAGTGCAGCGCCGAGCTCCGGGGCGAATAAAATGGTCTTGGCTGAATTCAATACACCGGCCGTCACAGCTTGCCAGGGTGCAGGAAGACCTCCTGGGTATTTGCTGGATTTCCTGCGTGATTTTTCAATGTCGTTAGTCCGGAGGTCTCACACCAGGGGGCATCGTTAGGCAATCAGAAGCAATCAATGGCACCGCAACTATTAATTCAACATACCTTTCGGGACTTTCTACAAAAACGTCTTCTCCTTCAGAGTTGAACGAGTAAAGTGAACTAACGTCAGTATCTGCAAGCGTCATCAAAACACAATGTTAGTTTTTCAAAAGGAGCGGGAATTTTCTATTAGTGCCGCAACTGACCTTCTTTTTTGAGCACATCAGATTTTGGAAGTGCGAGGTTGTGCATTACATCGTGTAAGATCTCTTGAGCTTCGTCTCCGACGAGTTTGGCCAAAGCCTGAAATTAGCACCTTTGGTTAGTACACCGTTTTTAGCAAGTTTTGCATTAGTTGACAGAGGCAACGTACCTGAATTTCAGAATCAATCTCTCGTATCTGCTTACGGTAGCGCTGATTACCTTGTTTCGCACTCTTAAGCTCCGTTTCGTAAAGCGAGGTAGCGGAACTCCGTCGGGTCGAAAACGGCGGTTTGACTGTCGTGCGCAAACGCTTCTCGATTGTTCCGTTCGGGTTGCGTTTTAGCTCGATAAGCTGTAAGGGGAATCCAAATCAGTTTTTCATCCAGTTTTGAAAAAATTCATTTTGTTAGGAAATGTGATTTGCTCACCTTTGGCAAGAAGACAAGGCAAAGGGTAGCAGTTGTACAAAACAGAATGAAAATCGAAATTATAACGAAGTTGGCGTCCTGTTTATCAGAAAGGACGTGAGAAAGCGGGGCTCCGATGAGGCACATCATGACCGAATTGTAGACGCTCATTCCGATGTACTTGGAGTCGTTGAGCGCTGGAATGCTGACATGGCGAGTTTCCCAGGCGAGAAAGCAGCCGAACATCTGAATAATAAAATCCGAGGTTATAAAATTGTAGATCGCAGGCAAATCAAACAGATTTCTGTGAAGAAAATTACCAGTAGAAGCCCTTTGTATGCATAAATGCATCCGACAAAAATATTCATGTGATGACTTCGGCAGTACTCGTTAATGGGTATAATTTTGACGTCTTCATTGTGAGAGTCGACCTGTGTGACAAAAATCGAATAGTAATCAAAGTAGACGGAACGGAAGCGACAAAGTTGCATAACGACTTACATATCCTTCCATTTTCTTGGTCTCCCGATAAAAAGGGTCGATAAAGTGCCACGTGGTCATTATTGCGAAATCGAGTGCGAGCAAAATACCGACTACGATAAATAACTGCATATCCTTGATAACCTGAAAACGCCAAGAGTAATTGTTATTTCATTCGATAATATCTCTGTTTCAGTCAATTACATAAATCTGCCAAGACGAAACACGCAATTAATGCCACTGCCTTTTACACATTCTTGTAGTACTAATATTCGTTTCTTTTTGGACAAGAATAATGTTTGCCTACGGACTCATAGTCACGAACCTATTCTAATCTCGCAACTGTTAGGTAACGTTGGTTGATTATCTAACAAGACCAAACACATGGGAAACAGGTAGGAAACGGACATGAAAATAAACGGACCTTCTTATTGAGCTTGACGTTGGTGAAAATGGAGTGAACACGCCATGTCTTGGAGAACATGGAGCCGAAGGCTAGAGTGAAGCCGGCCATGAGAATCCACGCCCTCGCCGTGCAAATGTAGGGAAAAGCCGCTTCCGAAGTGAGCGCCGAGTCGAGGCCCAAAACGATGATTGAAGTGTAGGTCAGGATGCAGCCGATGATGATCAAGTTGTTGAGGTATGGGCTTGACATTTTTATGTATCTAGAAAAGAAGAAAGTTCCGGGTTTAATATCAAGGAGCTAGTGAATTTTGAACTGATTTTGAGACAAGAGATGGCGCCATAGTACCTCTGATTACGAAACTTGATGTTAACCGCGAGAAAGAAACCAGCGACAAAGATGCCAATGGATGAAGCCGTCGACATGACAGCAAACAAGGTTATGTTGACTCGCATGTGCACTTCTTTCTGTAAGGATCAAAGGTCAGTGAGTAAACGTACTTTGTACAGCGGGAAATTCAAAAATTGACGCTCACGTTATAAGTTCGGTCTTTTGGAGGCGACTTGCCGTTCCAAGTAATATTGCGTCCTTTTACTAAGCTCAATGTCTCCGTGACTCCATCGTATTCTCCCACTTTGACCTCTGCGTTGACAGTGTTGAAGGCTGCAAATATTGGACATGATGAAAGTCTTTCAATTATTATTTTTCAAAATCCAGCCGGGAGAAAATTGAATACTCACCTTGAAACTGTTTGATTAGAACAGAGCCTTTGCGCCCATTGTCCCGGAACTGGACCAGTCCAGTGACACCAATGAAGCTTGTGGCTTCGAGGGCAGAAAGAAAAGCTCTTTCCCACTGACCGTCCCTGTACCGGAAGCTGGGAAGTAGATCGCTGGTCTTACGTGGGCGCCCTCTGGAGTCTTGCGGGAAAAAGTTGGAAATGTTGTTGAGCGCCAAAGCTATTGCCCAAATTCCATCGTAAGCGTAGCCATGGAAACGCGAGTATTCGCCTTGCGCCACGACATCGTAGATTTCTTGGTAGTCGTTAGCCGTCTAAGAAAATAAGTTTTTGTATTTTTTTACATTTGTTTGTGATGTAATCAGATCAGTCAGATCGAAGGGAAACACAGACAGATCGTTATGACTCTATTTCGGAAATCAGCCCGCATTCCATTTTATGATCCCGCACAAACACCCCCATGCATAACGGTAAAGAAAATGTGTTATTGTATGCCGTTTTTTCCTGATTTTTTTCGTTTACGTTAAAAAAGTCTTACACGACCCCCATAGGTTTGTATGGCAGTGAAAGTGGGCTTACCCTTCCATTGACAGTGAGTTCATTGCTTGTACTGAGTGGCAATAAGTCTACGAGGATGGCACCACGGAGTGCAGTTTCAATCTCGGTAATTGAGCAATTCACATCTCCTTTCCGCCACCATTGACGAGCATACGTTCCCACAATGAGCCACTGGTACTTGCGTCCGTACAAATGTTCTCGGTAGGCCTGTAAAAACACACGACAAATTCATCAATATAAAGTCGCAACCTCTTTTCCGCGAATTAATCTTGCTAAAGCCAAGTGGCGTAGACGTGGAAGGGGAAGAAGAAAAGAAAAAATATAAGGGCTTGTAACCAGCAGAGTTTCGCAGAGAAAACAAGGCACATTCATCTCGTTAATTGTCCCCTCTTCCATTATTTTCGTCGCCACAATCGCTTCCACCTTGGACCTCGACAGGTATTTATTTGTCGACGTCAACCAACAACAAACTTTCACCTCTTGACTTGCCTCTTTCAATTTACTGTAGCGTTTACTTTTTTGCCTTCACAACGAAAATGTTATGTCTCCTGAGACGAGCTCCGAGGTTCCAGTAAATTTAGAATTTTTCTAGCTCCACTGAACAAAGATCAAAGAGCTGCAGGAGAAAAAATCCAGGAGAAAAGAATTCCAGGTTCTCCAGTTTTTATCCAACCAAGTAGAAAATACAAGAGAAAAGGCGATGAATTTTACATTGCACGGCTTCAGATTACCAATTTGCTCATTACCCGCGTGTAGCAATCTTAAGAAATTCGAGGCTTGAAAACAAGGTTGCCGTTAGATTCACTTGGGCACAGGGTTTTATGTACGGAAGCCCATTTCCGACTGTTTAACTTGGTTAAGAAAAATTTTCTTTTACGAGCCAGCCTCGTTAAGGAGAAACAGAGCAACATTGAATGACTGTGTACAAGAATCCACAAGAGGTTTCGAGTATACAAAAGAAGCTGGAAATCAGTACAGCAGATAAACGGTAAGCACCATCAAAGAATGTATGTATAAGAAATGGAAAGGAAAAAAGTCGAGGCATTTTTGCTAGGGGATATTTGCGGGAAACTGGTCTATGAAAGGCGGATAAAAGTCGACGACGACGAGTCTCTTGTCTGGTACAGTATCTAAACGATCCGGCAATTCCGCAGGAAATTCGGCGGACCGAAAAGTCCGCAAAACTTTTAACATTAAATTTGAAACAGGAGTCGAGATGGTGGAGGTTTGGAAATCCGGGGAAAGAAGAGGTCCCAGGAAAAAATGGAATGCATACGTAACCTTAGGAGAAAAAATACGCGAGATAAGAACCAACTGTATGACTGAGAGTGAGAGAGAGAAGACGACTAAAGATCCAACTTTTCTAGCTCAAATCTCTCCCATTTGTACCTTACGCCTTCTCAGGCTCGACGTACAAGGAAAAGGACAAAAAGCCATTAGGAACAAACTTTTATCCGGCTTTTGCTCCCTCTCACGACTTCACCTGTTTCACTATTCCATAAAGTAAGGAAACGAAGAAGCCTCGTAAATATTCCGCCAGCTTTGACCTGCTTCCTGTTCGGTGACGAGTTCCGGCGGGAGGCTGTGAACTGGGCTTGGCTTGAAGGCAAGGTTGTGACTTGTGGCTCTCACACATTGAAATTCTGACCTCTGACCTGGAGACGTAACTGTTCTTTTGGTACTCACATACACGCCGATATGAGTTTTTTGAAAGAGCGTGGATAAGTTTTTTATAACCTTTGATCCCATAGATACTTTATTAATTTAGACGACTGTTCATTGAGCTACTTGAAGTAACCTGGATTCAGAACGTCAGTGTGTTGAGCAACATTGAGAATGGCAACTTTCTTGGACGTCTTCTTGTCTGTCGAGCGTCCGTCAACCGAGTAAAGTTTATTGTTATTTCCCGACTGTTTCTCCTCTTTCCTTGGCTCATCACATGAAAAAGTAAGGGCATTTCGTGACGTAAAGTTTTGGTATTTCTTTATGCTACATTCAACATTCTCCTGCCTCAATAACCCTAAAAATCAGCAGTACTTTTTTAGCGTCTGTCTTTCTCTCTGCGTAACGCTGTAAAGCACCATAGCTCGAGCTGGTGGTGGTTGTAACTCGGCAAAGTTTACCTTGTGAAGATCTGGTCCAAGTGGATCTTGTGCACATCAAAGCGACGGACTCGTAATAATCCGAGAGTTGGAAAGAAGAAGCTGGAGTCTACCGACTTATACAGAATTCGACTTGGCTTGACAGGACGAGAAAAAGAAACCCGCATTACTTTTCTTTCCCCAGGCAACCAGTTTGTACACAATTCATGAACTGACTGGTGTATATACAGTCGTCAAACGGGAGGAAATCTGGTGGAAGTAGCCAGGCAACGAATTGTGTATGTTTAATATAGGCAAAACAGAGGGTTGTGTCGTTTGTTGTGCTGGGCAGAGGGAGCTTGTTGGCTTAGGCGGTGATGTATGTAGGGAGCTTTGGTGAAAGTCAGTGCGTCAAACATGGGCTCAAGTCTTGTCTTCCGCAAAGATTGATGATGATGCAGAGAGAAAGTGAGGAGAGGCACAAACAAACATGTATATACAACCAAAGTCCACCTACATGAAAGTAAAAGTATAAGTAGGCAAAAGCGTCCTTGTTGCCTTTAAAGTCATCCGCGTGGTAAAAGCTCGGGTAAAGCTTGAGCTAACTGCGAACCTCCCGCTGCTTTCACCAGACTTTCACAAGATCCAATAAAAGCGCCGCTGCTCCAGTTGACGGACTCGTGGTGGACACGGCGTCCATTTTCCTGTCTTCTTACCTGCAGGAGTTGCTTCTGGGCAAGAACAACAACAACAGCAGTCAATACCCACGTTTTGAGGTAGCAACAGACACTTGGACGTCAGCAGAGATAAAAGAGACCAGGTGAAAGTAAGGAAGGAAGGACAGGAACGAGAAGCTTTTGACTCTCTGTATATTTCTCTTCGTCATTGTGTTTGCTTTGACCACACACACAGACACGGGTATTCAAGCAATTCCTTCCTTTGGACAACAGATAAACAAACCAAAGAACAAGCTGCAATAAACCTCTTACATACGCTCCTTTGCTTCCGTTTGAGTCAGCTTTCACCACGACCGCTTTCTTTGCACATACACACGGGCTTTACAGCTTGTCGCTCCGAGTGTCTTTTCCAATGTGTTTCCACCAATGTGTGTGGATTCTCATCATCATTATTATTATTTGCTCTTCCGAGCTTTCGCGGCGGCTGCTTGTTTGTTCTTATAGTCAGTGGGGCAGCCGGTATGGGGAAATACTTTATGGCTTTTCCGAAAGGATATTGAAGAAATACACTTGGTTAATACGTCAGTTGTCAAAATATAATCTTGGAGGGAGACAGACTATTTTGTGTTTTGATTAGCAGTAGATGAGAAATCTTGTTTGTTTCTAGTCTTTCAATCATATAGAATTCAATCAGCCCCTATACACCTGCTTAAGGTTGTAAAGCCGGCTAAAGTGGAGAATCGGAACTGCGAAAATACATTAAACAAGAGACGAAGCGATTTATAGAAATCCTTTTGGTATTTTCATCTCTTCTTCTCCCGCCTCTTTCACCTCCTCCAAACTCATCTCTCATGATTGATAGAGTTATCCGACCTCATGGGAATGCATTATTTTCGAATACTGCTCGGTTCATATCCAGTGCCGGATTCGCCCAATGCTTACGTGGATTGGAACCGTTTGCTGCTGCTGTACTACTGGTATTCTGCAGTAGTAAAAAGAATAGTGCTTTATACTACCACAGACACGCAGCGTTAACGTGTATGTATAGGTGCATTACTCTGGATTCTGGCGACGGGAAAATACGAAGGAGAAGAATCGGATTTCGAACTAAGCTCCGGTCTGGAATATAAATGAGCAACTTCTCATCGGTCGGATGATGATGGTTTCCCCTGAGTATTGATCATTGCGCGGCGGATACACGTGAGCTTATCCGGGCGTTATTCACTTTTATCGAACAACAAATCCATAAATACGCTTCCAACGTTCACATTCTCTCCTTGTGATTCAAGTTTCTAGGCCAACACGTTCAGTCGGCGGAAACATGTTCATCACAGCAAAACTTTGACTCCACCTGCCATTCACAGCACAGCAGTAGGTATAGTAGCTTACGAGCTGGCTGAGGCTTTTGAGAGTACTTGGTCGAGTAGGCTTGATTGCAGTACTTATGATCCATCATAGAAATCTACTAGATCTATCAATCTTGTGTTGTTTGCGACGAAAACAGTTTTGGTGTGAACGGGGAACTCAACAGGTTATAAACACAACTGGATCTCTATAGCGTCGGCAGACGAACAAAAGCCTACTTTCAAAAGGAGCTCTCATCAATACTTCATCAGCTGAAGCACGTCTGAAGCTTGACACTGCTGATGAAGCGAGTTAGTTTGGGCTGCAGCCAGTCCACTCGCTCTTACCACCCTTTAATAACATGTAAGCGGATCAAAAGAGAAAGTTTCACGCTGTACATGAATACAAGTAAAACGGGTGCTAATCGGATCTTTTGAAATACATGTATAAAAGAAACTGCATATTTCAGGCGAATAATTTCGATGAAATGACTTGGCTACGGTTCAAGTTTGTTTTTGGCGGCAATTGAAGCGAGATATGTGTAAACTTTACAAAATTTGGATTTCCCTCCCGAACTTAAAGTTTCAAATGGTGGAAACTTACCTCGCAAAAAATCTTTCGCGCCCAAGTCTCGTTGAAATTGCCGAGAATAATGCGCACATCTTTTTCTTTCAGTGCTTGAAGCTGGGAAGTGATGACATCTTGGAAGCTCTGCGAAGTGACGACATCAACGCCTGACTTTTCCAAATCGGAGACGAGCTTGTTGTGGGCAAGTGAGTACCTCGGGTCGTTCTGGTACAGTGTCCCGACGCGCGTCCAATTGAACTGCTTGAGAAGTTGTATTCGTGGTGCGTTAAACTCGTTTTCAGATGGGACTATTCGGAAGAGATTCGGGTAGTTCTTTTTACTGAACTGCGGATGCATGTCGGCGTAGCTGAGCTGCGACACTTTCCAATGCTTGGATGCCTTGGCGATAGGATCGGTGACTTGTGTGCAAGCGTCGCCAAATAACATGACTTTACTCGGCTTCTGGTACATCATGTCAAAGAAGGACTTCATTCCCTCGGCTGCTGAGCACTACAAAAAAGACAAAGAGTTTTGGTTATTCGGCCAGCAACTTTTAGTTTCTGGAGGCAACAGTTTTTTCTTCTTTTTGGTGGTATTTTCAGATTCATTAACTCTTTTTTTGTGAGTGGCAGTGGCGCACAAAGGTCTTTCTTTTAGCAATGTGTCGGATGCTGTCGAATTTTCTTTGGAAGAATAAGAAAAGTGGGGATTGTGTTGTGTGTTTTTGTGTATGAAGTAGCAAAATTAATGACAGCTGCCTGCAAAGAACAAGAGGACAAAAGAAGGCGAAAACTTGTTGTTGTCGGGGAGACGGAACGCTTTTTGCTTCTGGTGCGTCAAAGCATAGAATAGCAATACATGTGTGTAGAGAATAAAGCCTTATTGCAGATGGTAAAATATATTCGAAAGTTTCTCCGTACTATTTCCCTTCAGTGCGTACAAAATTACACAGACACACAACTCGCTGTAGCATGAGAGAGAAAGCGGATATTTTTATACACGGCAAATTTCACCTCGAAACTTTTCTCCCGGGCTTTTGTATACGCAGACACGTCTAATACTTTCTCCAAGTGAATAAATCTGCCTAAGGACCAACATTTCTATTTGCCTCATCCTGTGAAAGGTTGAAGCGACAGTTGGATCAGGAAGACATTTTGCCCAGGTGGCGCTGCTGTCGCGGAAGAGGCTGTAAAAAAGCGTCTCTTTCAGCGAAGAAAGATGAAGAATAAAAAATTCAGGAGCCTCGGCGCTACTTTACATCTCCGTCAGCCATGCACATAACCGTATTTTCCGGCTGAAACGATAACACATTGACGAACAGGACGTTACAATTGGTAAAAGTGACATGAAGGCGTTTCAGTCGTCGGTCATGTTGTAGTAAAGGCCTTCTTTTTTGTCGTGAAAGACGAGTAGCAGAAGAAAAAGAAGAAGCTTTCTCCTTTTTTCTCGTTCCATAAAAGAAGGTTGTGTCTGCGGCGGCTATAGCAACTCCTCATTGATTCCAGCTGAATGTCGGCCTTCAATTCTGTCTCGGGTAAAAGAAATTCCATAAGCGTTCAGAAGACGACGGCACATGTCGTGGTGTGTGACACAAGCTTCATTCTTCGCCTGACACGCTACATAAACGCTCAAGAGATGCCATGGAGAGGAGGCTCTCTTGTGAACTTCCGGTGACAAAAAATGGCCTCGGCCAACTCTCTCAGCAATACACCACCGCAACCAAAATACGGATACACGGGCAGTACCGCACTCGATGCATGCCATCCAACAATCGTTTATCATTTTACCGCCTCACCGTTCCAAATAAGAGTAATGGCGACGGATGGACGAAGGTCTATGATATTTATCCTCAATGGAACTCGAAAGACCATGCAGGAAAAGTATCTCTCTATTCTTCCCGAATTTACGGCTTTTAGTGGGCCCCAGAACATAACGTTGAGTTCGCTGACAAGACATTAAGTCGCAATTACCTCAAGACATGCTATCCTCCTGCTGACAGACTGCTGCGGACTTCTCCACATCTCTTCCAGTTCAGAGCTTTTCGTTTTTTGCCCTCCTGGTATCTGACAAATCCACCCACATTTCGAAATAGCGAATAGAGATCAATAGTATCGGTCAACGGTTGGTGGGGGTACATGTCAAATATACATGGTGAAACTTGTACTTGTTTACAGACTTCAGTGGCCATGTTGACATGTAGCCAATTTCGGAATACTTGACCTCAGATTCACATCCCAAAAGATGTCAAACAGCGAATCATAAATATATACGTTTGCAAACATATATGTGCTACCTACTCGCTATCGCCTTTCGCATTTGACATTTTTGGTAAGAATCAATGCTGCCACTCGACATTTTCTTGGAGGAATCCAGTTGGAGGATGTCTTAGAAGTCTTGTAGTTTTTTGCAATATGTTCTCAGGACGGAGATAAGAGAGCTGCGCATATAGCACCTGTTAGACGGCGGCTATCAAAGAAGAAAAGAGGTAAGAGAGCAGTAGTAATGCAATAAAAATAATACTAGTAATAACCATATCAGCTCCAAGGCAAACCAAAAGCCACTCGAGACCTTGGAGAGTCGAAGCATATGCTGCCATGTTATGCCCCTGAAAAATGTGCCGACAGAACCGACTGACCCGTAAAGATAATAATGACAGCTATACACATAGAAACAGGGCTTGAGAACCACCAGAGGCAATCATCTGCCAGCGACAAGCCACGGACGGAAGCGCCACGGTGTTGGTGAATATCTCGTACATTTTTTCAACTTTCTCCCACAGACAGCAGAGCAGAGAGAAAATCCCAGAGAAAAAACATTATAACGTGCCGCCGTGAATATACTTGTCATGCAAATGCCAAAGGGTTAAAAGCATTACTCGGGGATTCTCTCCTTCTAGATGGAAGCTTGGAGAAAGCGCCAAAAATGCATTATTCCAGCTCAATGAGTACTGGATCAGAGCTGCTTGGGGCTTGGAATCAAAAGCAATTCCTACTCAATAAAAAAAGTCATAAAGAGATATACAGATCATTAAAAAGCTGTTGAAATGATGACATCCGCTTCATTTCCGACCAAATCCAAAGCTTTTGTCCATTGACTGGTGGTTGACAAGAATTGGACGGCCATTTCGAGGAAAAAGTGCTTTTTTGTCCTCTGACTGGGAATTGAATGACTTGTTTTCAAGAGGCTTGAATCCAACTATGCTCTTGAACAAACTTGAAGAATCAAAGTCAAAGACGCACTTTTGTAGACGAGGACCAAGTGAAAAGGAGAAATATTTTGGACGTGGGCCAAAATACTATTTCTTGATAATCTCATCGACAAGTTTCATTGTGAGTTGAGTGACTCAAAATGTTGATGTGGAACCAACTATTTTGTTTGGTATACACAGCAGAATAACCAACTCTTGCGCGACTAATGGTTGCGAAATAAAGCCGTGTGTTGATTCAGTGGCCAAGTTTTCCAATCGAGAAACAACGAAATTCAACTTCAACAGGGAACTATGTACATACAAGGGATAAACAGTAAACGTTGTGTTAATGTTGTCTTGTTTATTATGTCGATGAAACTTGTTAGAAAAATAAGAAACGTGAAGGAATTTTATGAAGACAATTCTTGTACGAAGTGGCCAAAACATTTACAGGCTAATTCCAAGTTTTTATCCTATAGCTACGCATGATTTTTGCAAAAAACCTCGTTGTGCCAAAAATATGAATAATACCTTTCAAAAACATACAACCAAATGCACACGTAACTAAAATGTGAATTCTAGTGGGTAAACATGCTTGTAGGTATGCACTTTCTCCTAGGAGGAATCCACTCAAGGATGTACGTGCTAAAGCACATACGGAATATATGGATAGTATGAAAGCGTTTCATTTGACCAGATTGCCTGGGCTGAATTTTATATGAGTGTATCGGAATATGTACTGGATACATGTATTATTTTACTGTTTAAGCAGCTGGAATAAAGTCTCTTTGATCCGACTTTGTGCAACGCTGCACAACAGCGTCAATGTTGTAATACGCACGATGATACGTATGCAAAGCAAAGAGCCTTTTACTTTGTTCAATTACAGGTGTATGTACGGGTCCGATATATGTGTATTACAAAAGTGGAACATTGAAGTAGGCGTGATAATTGCAAAGCTCTCCGATGTGTAATGGACGGGTGAGGACGCATGCTGGGCGATTATTGCGCAACCCGAATGTGTACACAACAGATATTTGCAACCACTCTTTTGTAATCGTGGTGAAAACAATGGAGAAACGGTATATACGGAACTGGCGTTAGATTCAGAGGCAAAAGTTTTGAGATTCCGATTTCGGCTTGAGATGTTTTCCTGCTGACTGAATCCCCGCGTGTTGATTCGAGTTTAATTGGCGAAAATATCAACGAAGCGGATCGATAAGTGAGGAGATGTATCGAAATTCAGAGTTGTTCCTATGGTGGTTGCTCTCTCAAGCTGTTGGTGTTGCTGTTGCTGTTTGTGAGTTTCATGTGTACATGGTTTTGTGTCGAGGTGATAAATATAGACGTGTGTCTTGTGGTGGTTCGTTATTATTTTCGCTCCTAATGGGCTTCTGTGGGCGTCTAATCCACACAGCTTTCAGAGACAAAATGGTTACAATGCGGGCTGGAATTTGGAATTGCTGCGAAACTATAGCTGGCGAAACAGATGAAATATTGCTGTCGTACGCTGCTGAGGCGGTATGTGGCGAAAATGAAGCCAAAGAGCTTACAGTGGGACCATAAACTAATTTTCAATACGTAGACGGAGCTTTAGAAGGGTACAGAACCTTTACGTTTAGTGTTTGTTGCTACGCCTGTTGGCAAAAAGCGTGCAAAGGAGAAAAACTAATTTCGCACCGGAGCAGCACTTTGGTAATGGTTCGACACGGAAACGGTTTTAGTTTTGTTGCTTTTTTACGCAAGTACATTGCGTACATGTTATCTGAAATCTAACCTTGACAATTCCACATACGAAACAAGGCGAATATAGCCAGAAGGAGTAGGAAATAGCGAGAAAAATGCTCCTGCAAACACATTTATAATAGCTGTTGTTCTGCTGTTTACTTGTTGAAATATATACATATAGAAGAAAAGAAAACGACGATGTAGGAAAGAAGCGCGATTGTGTACATGTGTAGGTGCTAAATGGTTTCATGTTCACAGGCGAGTTTTGCAATTTTCTTTTCGCTCCTGCAAAAATACATGCGAAAGTCAAGTACTGACTGAGGTAATATCTCGTCACAACTTAAATTAGTGGGAAGGAGAAGGCGGTTCGGAATGTCGCAGTACTAAATAGCACAGAGGAAAAGTCCAGCGATTGCACACATAGCTTGTTTTTACTGACTCGCAGGCTAACATGGAATAAGGTTGAAATGCATTGACTAATCGGCATTTCTAAAGTGGCACGAGTCGGAAGAAAATTACTTTCAGCCAGGAAGTGGAGGAACGTTTGCTTAATTTTCACCATAAAATGTAACACTGCTGTGGCTAATGGCGTGTTGTGGTATGGTGGACAGGAGCTATAATGGCTCTAATAATTTCCGCTGTTGAGGAGACAACCTTCTCACTTTCCTTTTTAGGTGTTGCACTTTTCTTCAGTTTTTAAGGTGAGGTTTGATTAACCTACCTAAACGCTAGTTTGGTCTAAGAGCAGGAGTATTGGTGATCTTATAGCGAATTTCATGAGAGAAAAAGAGTTGGTCTATGCTTATATTATAAGCATAGACCAAAGTGGTAAACAAACCCAGCTTCATAAAAGGATGGATGGCCGGGAAACCAAAAAAACTGAAAATGATGACTTCGAGACAACTCAAGCTAAGGCTTACTAACCGCTTTGACTTTGAGAAAGGAGAGCTGAAACAGATGCTTGAGGTAAAAGCTAGATTTGAATTTTAATGTTTTGAAGGGTTTTTGCTTTGGCTATTTGGAACTAAAGACTCTTGGTGCACTCGCAGGAACACAATGGAAAGCTGGGATTAATTCTTGATGCCTGGAGAAGTGCTAATTACCAAAACTACGTTGGGATTATTGCTTCTTACATCGACACAGACTGGAAGCTCCGATTTGTCGTACTGGATTTCGCAATACTAGAAGGAGCTCATACAGGTGCAAACCTAGCAAATGTCGTTTGGTCGGCACTTGAGGAGTATGGAGTAGCTTCCAAAGTAGTTTCAGTCACATCCGACAATGCTACGAACATGGGAACAATGATGACTGAATTGGAAGAGAAATTTGAAGATGTGAGTATTAATGCAAGACTTCAATGCCGTTTGAATGATTTGTTGTGTTATATGTTCATTTATTGCTTTTCAGAATGGTCTCGTTCTGAAATCTCGAAAGTGTCATGTAAAGTGTGTGGCTCATATAGTGAATTTGGCCGTACAAAATGCACTGAAGGTCATAAAGAATCCGACTAACCCTGCAACCCAAGAAGTATGCCACGAAAACAGAAGTTTTGACGAAGCGGATGAAGAGGTTGAAGATGGAGCTGAGTCCGAGACAGAGGACTACGAGGAAGAAATTCCGGAAGATGACATTCCATCTGTACCATTATACAAGAAAGTCAGTACTAATCTAGAAATGATACAAGTATACAATTGAAACGTTTTAAACTCAAGGAAACTTTATTGCAGGTTCGTTCTTTGATTTCGAGAGTTCGCTTGTCTACTGAAAAGAGGGAGCAGCTAAAGAAACTGTGTGAAAACGACGGTATTGTTCCGAAATTGCTGATTCTGGACATTGCTATTCGGTGGAATAGTACGTATGATATGCTGAAGAGATTCTGTGACCTACGGATGGTAAAACGTTATTTCTTTTCATTCAGCTCAGGTGACGCAGTGAATATGTTCTATTCAGTGGGTTTGTAATTTCAGCAAGTTAATATGCTGACTGGAAGATTCCCCGATCTAAAAGCATACGCCATCACTGAAAATGAGTGGGCTACACTCAAAGATTTCATCGGCTTTCTTGAAGTAAGTAACAATGTTTATCAAAAGTATATAGTTATTTATGTAAGGCCAAGACGCCGTTTTGTTTTTGCACGATACAAGGTAATTGATGTTAGACTAAAATGCCGTTTTATTGTCTATAGCCCTTCAAGACAGCGACCTTGGTGCTTTCCCAGCAGACGATTCCTTTGGTCAGTGATGCGCTAACAGCTTTTATGTTCCTATTCAACGAGGGAAAGAAGATTTCTGATAATTCTGTAAGTTTTATGATAAAGACGTTTTCGTCGTTCGTTTAAATCCTGCAACTTCTTAATTTACTGGTGAATTTCAGACAAATACAGTAGTAAAAGACGCTTGGGAACGGGCAAATGACACTCTCAACAGATACTTGGAGAAAACAGACACCGACGTCCAAAGAGCTGGACTTTGTGAGTAACTGGACAAAAAAACTAGACCTTATATTCTCAAGCTTTGCTACAGTGTTGTTCTTTTTTAGTACTGGATCCTCGTACAAAAGCTGAATGGTACGATCAGGCCGGTCTAAATGGCGAGACAATCAAATCTGTGAAGTAATGATCCAAAGTGAAATAACGTTGTAGACGTTTGTGTCTTTTGAATGTAATGATTGATACATTTCTTTTCAGGACTTTGAAGGACATTTGGAAAACTCATTACAAGCCAACTGCAGGATCACCGTCTTCTGACCAACCTGTTTCTCGTCTTAATTTAGTTTCCGGTTTTATGAAAAAGACCGACCAGCAAAACAAGGACGAGCTGGACCTGTACTTGTCTGAACCGATTGTACCTCTCGACACTGAGACAGACCCAAATGCCGTACTAAACTGGTGGAAGGTCAGTAAAAACGTTAAGCTCGTTCGAAGATTATATACGGCTAAACTAACAGTTGTCTGTAATTGCAGGGAAATGCAAGTCGCTTCCCCAATCTTTCAAAACTTGCTCGTGACATGCTATGTGTTTGCCCCAGCAGTGTTCCTATTGAGAACCGTTTTTCCGGTGGACAGGATATTCTGACGAAAAGAAGAATGAAGTTGTCCAACGAAAGCTTGAGACAGCTCCTATGTTTGAAATACTGGAAGAGGCAAAAATAAGTGTACGAAGATGCCGCAGCTTGCTCTTTAGCTAAAATGCGATTAGATAGTCATGTGTTCGTATATTTTACCCTTGTGATGATATTCTATTTCATTTCATTATGTAGCTTATAAAATAAACGTTGTTCTGCCTTACAAAAACTTTTCGCGGAGATTCTTTGTGCAGACTACGGAATTTCAGAGATTTTATAAAAGGAAAAATATTTGGTACAGCGGTTTTTTAAAAACTTGAGTTTACGCCCTGTCCGCATGTCCGGAGTATGTCCATGTCCATGTCCGGCCACATATCGGACATGGACAGAGTATGTCCGGATTAACGAATCTAAAAAATGAATGACTATGTCCATGTCCATGTCCATGTCCGAATTTTTCGGAATGAAAGTCAATCACTAGCTTATAATATATATGCTCCGCGCCGCGTATACTTTTACTGTTTCTTTTTTCTCAGCTTCGAACATTGTCAATTTTCTGAACATTATTATATTTTTTTATCAATTTTCTGGCTATTATCTGCTTTTGAAAAACGCTTATTGTTGTGTTTGTATTTTTGAACGTTTTAGACTCTGAATTCATGCTATTCCAGACTACCAGTTAACAAAAAAGCTGTAACAAGTATGTATGCAGATGCAACGTTCAGCTCCTTGGCTTCGTCACTCGTTAGCAAATTCATTCGCATTCAATTTTCTTGTTTTCATTTCGTTCGCATCGTTTCCTTTGTATCAAAAACTTTCATCAACAGATCGATTGATTGTTTTGGGACATTTTCTTCAATAATTGGTGTTTCTATGCTTCATCTCCCATATCAGAATTCGCAGCGTTTTTGCAACATTTCATAAGCTACTTAATCGGGATTATTTGGAGCCAACTTACCATCATACTACCGAAAACAACGGCAAAAGAAACAAAAACCTTGGACATTGTCAAAAGTTGACAACAAGTGCGTGATGGATTTACTGGTGTGCAGGTTGTGTAAGTGGATATTCTTGCCAGTTTATTTACTACTTG
>JAQGBJ010000806.1:0-31475 GCA_034698345.1 Sphaeridia pumilis | reverse complement strand
TACTCATCTGTACTCGGAGCATTCGTATCGGTAGCCATGCTTATGGCGATAGCAGCCGGAATTTTCTTCGGAACTAAGTACCACTTCTTCTCCCGCCTTCGCAACAGACTTCCAACTCGAATGCCTCTGTGGCCCTTCAGAGATACGGCCATTGATGACGAGGTCGTCATGGTAGACCCTTTAGCACCTGACGACGATGAACCTCCGTTGTTGTAGGAATTTTTACTGTACTCTGAAGAGATAAGCCCGAGTGTATGTTACCTGCATTTACTTTAATTACCTTGAAGACATAGACTTGAACATTTCGAAGCTCAAGCTACAACGAAGATGTAATGCTTGCCTTGTTGATGGAGCAAATATCGGATTGAGCCTTGGGTAGGTAACATAAACCAGCTTACGTGATCTGTTAGAATCTCAATTTAAGTGTAGGTCAATTAACGTAATCTAGCCTTTTCAAGTTAAGAGCTATTTTTGGAATATAATTTATTGACTATCTCGGTGTTTACTATCTGAAGCTTTGAACAAAGAAGATTTAAATTGACAGGAGCAGATATTACAACCAAAATAACTTTTAGCTTGTCTCGATACTCGGTACTTATACAAATAAAACCAGCCAAACACCAAGGAACTTCTTAGAAAATTCTCTTTAGAAGCTGATTAAAATTTACACTATCCAGCATTCGCAGGTACATTTCATGTGGCCACGGGTCGTGTCCAGATCGAGCTTCCTTTCCGAAACTTCTGAAGTTATCGTAAGCCACAAACGGAATCAGAAGAACTCCCATCGTGACCAACAGAAGCGGTACGAATATCAAAGGGAGAATGAACGGAAATATCGCCAGCATTATCTTCAGAGTACCATCAAGCCCAAGCTCTGTAGTCCCATACAGCTCGGCTTGTTCCATAGGATGAACACCTGCCTGAGAGCCACTGTTAGTGTTGGTACCAGTACTTCCCCCAGAACTTTCTTGGCGACGTAGTAACGCTTGGAGGATTTGTCCTACGGATTTTGAATTTGCTGAAGGTATTTCAAGATCGTCTAACTACAGTTCGATAATTAGATCCAGTTGCCGCACTTTAACTTACCGAACATGTTTGTCTTTGCAGGTTGTGGCCTATACACCGGTTGAACGTTCAGACTGTTGAAGCTGCCACCGTGTCCTGGCGGAGGAGGACCTGGAATATATCCATCTGACTGCACTGGATAAACGTTGCTGGTATCGGCCAGAGCTGGAACAAGAGCTCCACTCAGAACTACCAAGATCATGTGTAAGTTTATAGCCATTTCGATTGATAAAAAATCTATAGTATCTTCGTCAACGATTGTCTTATGTATTCCACAGGGCATAGGTTACCAGACTGCAAAATTACTTGGTCTCATCGAACCTGAAGCTTCAAATCCTGATCCCACACTAGATCAATTAGCACGTCTCCACCACGCCAAAAGTGCTTCTGAGCCAACAACACTGTCTCGTTCAAACTCACTAATGCCCGTTATTCTTCATTAACGCTCCATAGTAAGATTCTTTTCATTCACTAAATATCGATCCTGTTCAGTTTGTAATTAATTTTCTCTGGTCTTTTCAGTTGAAGCATCGCTTGACCTCCAGTCCATTCCCTCGCAATTTCGCCATCTGGTCCTTAAAACGTGACATAAGCAGATAGAGCCATTGCACTATTGTCTGCCCTGCGAAATTCAGCAACATTTTCCTGGCGCTAGATGCCCAGAATAGAATATTAAGCTTTTACAGATGCCGACACGGTCGGAATTAGATAGCCAGAGGTGCCACTCGTTTTGTCCGATCATTTCCTTGATTCTTAATTGGTCCAACAAGTTATGCAGTTCATTCGGCCGGAAGGAAGCGGTTAGTTAAGCAAGTTGCTTCAAGTTCAAGGTAAACTATCGTGAGCGTTTGTTCTTATCGTTACTCTCACATACGTTTATCGCTGGTTTGTGTCCAACCCGAGCTCAAGAACCTTCAGAAGAATCTAAAACGTTAGCGACCCAATTCCTCCTTGTTCTTGTGCCGATTAATAGCAGACACATACTTGAGTTTTCGGTTGTGCATTTTAGGAGTAATGCGAATTCGATACGGTCAACCCTACCGTCTGTTCTCTATACCGATTAGCGGAATTCGTGAGAGTGAATATACAAAAGCCATCATAACGTTTCGTTTGTACATGTATGTATCGTTTGCTCTTGGTTCTTCCTTCGTTGGATGACATGTGTGGTGGGCAAACAGTAGTGACGCGGAAGCGAGAAACGACGCTAAATATTCTTTGTAGCGCTAACCTAACCGATATATCGTTACATGTGGAGCGAGCAGGACAACAAAAACGATATTTTCGTACACAACTCCCGTTCGACCTGAATATTTTCAATGTTCGGGTCGGCCTGAGACTGTGACAGGTTTTTCCTTGGCAGCAATGTTTACAAAATTGCCTTGCCGTACATACGGCTGATCATTCATATGCATCATATGCTCCATGGTTATTAGTCATGGTCATAGAGCAATCACTCTTATAGAGCGTGGGCTTTTGAATCGACAACAGATGATGTGTTTTTCTTCGCCTTCGAGTCGGCACATTGTTGTCAAAGATATTTTGAAAATCTGTAACAATCAAAACAAAGTCAGTTTGTAAATTTAGTAGTGGTTTAGAGCAGAAATTAAATGTTCTGATAGTTTGCTGCAACAATTTGAAATATTTCCGTTAGTCCTTGTGAAAATCATAGTAGAACTGTCAATATTTCGTAGTGCCAAAGTTTTTGATAATCATCAAAATACTTAAATAGTTTCAAAGTGCAGAAGTTGAGTGTTGATTTCGATAAAATTGATAGTGGTTGAGGTTTGAGAGTTTTCGAGTAGTTTTGGAAATCATAGCGAAGGAAAGCGTAAAAGTCACGGTTTCACATGTGCTAAAGAAATCGAGGAAATAGAAAAACATTCCGTTAAAAGTGTGGTTCACAGTTAAGTTGTTACCTTTGCTGAAGACAGATCATGATTACGCTTAATACGGCGTGAATCAGAGTTGATAGAGGTTAGTTTCAAAATTAGTGCAGTTGGAATCGTCGGGTTCTAGTGCTAGTAAAAAACTCGAATGTGTTTTATGAATTTCAATCAGTTGATTTTCGGTAGAACGTGATTTGATCAGTACGCTTTTATTGGAGCCGTCAGAACAATTGGTGATTGTGTTTTCAAACTGGATGCTGCTATTTTTGACATTTGAACTGAATCCTGCATGGTTTTCGTTGTACTGTAGCTAATGTAAGTTGCTGAATTTTTTATTGTTATACAGAGCCAGTTACGTAATATATATAGTAGCGAGCTTGTTGGAAGAACCTGGACAGAAGATACAGGAGTTTGCCTAAACGATTACCCATGAATCGACATGGCTGGTTTGAGCTTTGACGTTTGAAGCATGCAGAAGTGCAGTACATGCGTAATTTGTGATTAAATAGTTGTAGCAGGACAGGGGCGTCACCGGTATTAAAGTATACTAAGTTTACCACGATTTCATACGATTGCATGTGAAACGTGAATGAAAAAGTACAGTTGACAGTGGTGGATATCCTGTATGAACGAATCCGACAGAGCTCAAACCAGATTTTGCGTTGATTGGGAGTGTGTTTTAGATTAACAAAATACTAATCCTTTTCTTGTTTCATCTGTGTTGCAGATTCCTTGTGGTCCAAGATGATGCCAATAATTTGTTACTCAAGCTATAGTTCAGGATGGAGACAGACCCTCTGAAAATGGCCCATCCAGGGTCCAATAAGTTTGTTTCAGTTATAGACGATCCTTTGACTGCTGATCCAGTCAGCGTCGGGTTTGCACCGCGAACCAGCTATCAAACTGTGGACTTGGACGCAGTCCATGACACTACGAATACTACATCACCAGAGAACCGCAAACATAGAGTGAGAACCACAACTTTGTCCATATTCTGATACGATTGAGGAAATGAAGAGATAAATAATATTTTTGGTTTACATGCATTCTAGGGGACACGAAATTTTGGCACGTTAAGTTCAGACGAAGATATGATTGATGTAGCTCATAAAGGAAGCTCGCGCGAAATGAGAGACGACGATCAAATTCCGCAGCCCAATAGTAAGTTCAAAAGATAGGAGAGCTATGTTGATGATACGCAACATTTTTGACATGTTATTGTTCTTCGCAGCCTATTATGATTCGGACGACATACCTGGTATTGGGCAGTATGAGGATTTCCATACGATCGATTGGCAGCGAGACATTGCAAGGGATCGAATGAGACATCGTTACATTGTTAAGAAGCGACAGGTCAGTGCTGGTCCATGCAATGAGATTTTGAAACCTCAAAAAACCATGAATATGTTTATAAACGTTTGTTATTTTTGCAGGATTCTATATTTGATCTAATCCGAGGAGCCCATGACGCTTGGAGTGGCTGGTTGTGTGTATTACTGGTGGGTATATGTGCTGGTTGTTTAGCCGGTGTAGTAGATATAGGGGCCTCATGGATGACAGATTTGAAGTTTGGCATGTGTCCTGAAAAGTTTTGGCTCAATAAGGAACAGTGTTGCTGGTCGTCGAATGAGACTGAGTCCTTGACGGGACAATGCTCGAAGGTAGGAACAATTTGCGTTTGACTTGAAATGCATACGAAATAGCATGTTTGGAACTGAATGGATTGTTCGTTTTCGCAGTGGGAGTCCTGGTCAGAACTAATGGGAGGAGACAGGGCTGGCGCTGGAGCGTATATTGTCTCGTTTATATTCTATATTCTTTGGGCACTTTTCTTCTCATTAACTGCAGCCGCCCTAGTCAGGATGTTTGCTCCTTATGCTTGTGGATCTGGTATACCCGAGGTAAGATGTGATTGTTGCAGAATTATGGTACTTGGTACAGTCAAAGTGCTAACTAACGGCTGGAACTGATCTTTTCCAGATAAAAACTATCTTGAGCGGATTCATCATCAGAGGATACTTGGGAAAATGGACGCTCTTGATAAAGTCAGTGGGTATAATGCTGTCTGTATCTGCTGGATTAAGTTTAGGAAAAGGTACACTGTTTACCATTCTTCATTATTGCAGCTCAGTCTATAGCTAATCCCATAATTTTGCTTTTTAGAGGGTCCTATGGTACACATAGCCTGTTGTATCGGTAACATTATCTCGTACCTGTTTCCGAAATACGGAAGAAATGAGGCCAAGAAGAGGGAAATTCTTTCTGCGGCAGCTGCGGCCGGCGTATCCGTTGCTTTCGGAGCTCCAATCGGAGGCGTACTTTTCAGCTTGGAAGAGGTACATTGTTTTGCATCACATCTAAAGAGGTGTAGACTCGGTTTCAATTCTATTCCGTTTCACAGGTCAGCTACTATTTCCCATTGAAAACCTTATGGCGGTCATTCTTCTGTGCCCTGGTTGCTGCGTTCGTGCTTCAGTCCATAAATCCGTTCGGAAACGAGCACTCTGTATTGTTCTATGTGGAGTATAACAAGCCATGGATCTTCTTTGAATTGGTCCCGTTCATCTGTCTGGGAATAATTGGCGTAAGTTTATGAGAATACTTAGCATAATGGTGTGGAAGTAGCGAAATAATTTGGATTCACATTTTGTTATTTCAGGGTATAATTGGCACGTTGTTCATCCGAGCTAACATCTGGTGGTGTCGGTACCGAAAGACCTCAAAATTGGGTCAGTATCCAGTTACAGAAGTGCTAATGGTTACGCTCGTAACTGCGGTTGTCGCTTACCCGAACCCATATACTCGGATGCCTACAAGCAAACTCATCAATTTGTTATTCTCACATTGCGGATTGGCTGTTAATGATGATATATGGTAATGAGTGAATGCACAGTGAGTATTCTTAAAAGAATGAAAAACGACACAGTTGAAGGTTAATTATATTTGCAGCAAATACAATGTGAACCTTAACGGCTCGATGCCCGGTCCCCCAAACGGTCTAGCAGAAGCCAGCGGAGATATGTACAACGCTATGTGGCTCCTGGTGTTAGCATTGATGTTCAAATTCGTGATCACCGTTTTTACATTCGGTATTAAAGTACCATCAGGCCTCTTCATCCCTTCGCTCTGCCTTGGGTCTATTGTAGGTCGGATTGTTGGAATCGGTGTTGAGCAGCTAGCATAGTAAGTCCTATTGGTATCATATTCAGTTTATTGCTTATAAACCTTCACTAATTAAGGCTTCTTAGCAAATCATTGGTATTAAATATAGGCTAATTTACTAGTTTTCATGTTTTGTGTTCATTATAGCAAACATCCAGATTTGTGGGTATTTTCCGGGGAATGTGCTGGTGGTAACGCTTGCATTACACCTGGCCTGTATGCAATGGTAGGAGCAGCCGCTGTCCTTGGAGGCGTCACCCGAATGACAGGTATGATGTCGATATTTATCGTTTTTTGAGAAAAATAGAAACACTAATTGCATTCATTGATGTATTGATTAGTGTCCCTCGTGGTGATAATGTTTGAACTTACTGGAGGAGTTCGTTACATTGTTCCATTGATGGCAGCTGCAATGGCTTCGAAGTGGGTGGGTGATGCGCTTGGTCGATCGGGTATATACGACGCACACATTGGTCTTAATGGCTACCCATTCTTGGATTCTAAAGAAGAATTCGGACACACTACTTTAGCTGCTGATGTTATGCAACCTAGGTGAGTAATTTGACAAATTTGTTTTGGGTTTCAGTAGAAGACATGATTCTATCTATGGTTTTGTTTAGACATGGAGAACCCCTGTGCTACGTCACGCAAGATTCTATGACTTGCGAAGATGTTGAAAACCTTCTGAAAGAAACGGAACACAACGGCTTCCCTGTAGTTATCTCACACGAGTCGCCATTCTTGGTGGGCTTTGTGCTTCGAAGAGACCTTAATCTAGCTTTATCGAACGCTCGCGAAAATATTGATGGCGTCGACAGTAACTCTCTGTGCTTGTTCTCCAACACTACTCCTGCTCAACAATCTAGAGCCATGCGGGTAAGTTGCATTTGTGTGGTGGCATTTATTTATTACGTCATTAAGTTCAGCTTCCAAATTCATTGTTTGCCTTTTCCAGCCTCTTTCCTCTCCTATCAAACTGAAGAAAATACTCGATATGGCACCTATCACTGTCACTGATCAGACTCCAATGGAAACAGTCGTGGACATGTTCCGTAAACTGGGACTTCGCCAAACCTTGGTTACGCATAATGGGTAAGTTTTTTGCGAGTTTTATTCTAACTCTTTTCGACTCATAAATTCACCATTGCTTTTAAATTAAACTTTGCAGACGTCTCCTGGGAATCATCACAAAGAAAGATGTTTTGAGACATGTCAAGCAAATGGATGACGAAGATCCAAGTTCTGTTTTGTTCAACTAAGCCACTTGTATTCGTTGTTACCTACCTTTTTCATGACTTGGCCAACTGTACGAGCGTAGCTTTCTAAAGTTCTACTTATACATGATCTTGTTGATTTCTCTTACCTGTTATATGCGAATGCCTGTTTCGAATATTAAATGTCTACCGTTTAATCTCAAATCAGGGTTTCACACATTTCTTTATTTTTCCGTTTGAAAATGATTGCATGGTTTGTTTATTGATTTTTTATTATCTTTGAGCAGGTACCTTTAACATCGCAGATCTCAGTTTTGTACACTATGATGTCAACTTGGTACCACTTTAGATCCAGTCAGCCCAGAATTGTTCCTTGATCCTGTTACAGTATTCGCGAAGGTTCCGGCACTCTCCTATTTTGAACATAGTGAGATCATATACTATAGTTCATTTTTCCCAAAGTTTTCAGATGCTCCCTTGTTTTTAATTACCATTCAGTAGCTCCTCATACGGATTTCCCGGGAGCCCCCAGTAAAACTGACTGAGCTGACCAAAGATGCCCGCATCCTCAGCGCACGGCTGTTCTCCAAGGATGAACTTCTTTGTCCCCAGCACATCGGAAACCGCTTTGAAGTCCGCTGATACCAGTTTGACCATGTCCTCTTCGCTATGCACTCCCAAGCCTTGTGCAATGGCCCGTTTTCGCATTACCTTTTTCACCAAGAAGGCTTTCAGCCGATTCATTTCGAAGACTTTGTCTCGGTTGTGTCTGAAGCCGTAGACGAAGCGCTCCAGCAACATTCCCCTGTAAGAACCTGGTTTCAAACTTCCTTCTAAACCTTCTAGGCTCAATTTCAACCTTACCAATTGGCATGTTCTTCCAGCATCACCCGGATGGCCTTTGCAGTTCCGATTTGCTCAGGTGTATACCGTGAGTTCAGAACGTCTCCGTACATCCTTCAAAACCACAAATCGACGTACTTTAAAAATTTCCCGAAAAACAACTGGACTTCGCAGTACTGTGAAGTTCGACACTCACTTCTTGAAGAACTCCATGATAAACTGGGTATCCGCAACGTTCTCTCCGTTGGATGATATCCATGGCGTTTTCCCTTTACCTCCGAACGGTTCTGTGGTATCCACCTATGTACAAAAGCAGTTTGAAACATAAATCCCTTCCAGTTCACCTCGTTCAACTTACTTCATGCGGTATTCCCGCCATTCTCAGGTACGTCACAATCTTCATAACATACGGCGACGGACTCGGCATCGTTTTCGCTGGAGGCACGCAATGGACATACAACTTTCCGGTCTTCTGCGACAACTCCGCCCACTTTTCCAGCTTGCGGTTCTTCCGCCACTGCACAAGCTTGACAATGAGAAACTTGAGCAACAGAATTCCCGCTATTACCGCATGGATAATCAAACTCTGGTACAGGAACTCTTGCAGTTTGCTTGGACGAGCTTCAGGCACACAGTCCTTCAAACGGCCTTCCGCCATGGTCGAATTCAAAGCTGTATCGTTCATTATGTCACTTGCAGTTTTCCCAATCCGCACACCTTCGATGCACAAGCGCCACTGGCGTCTGGAACGTTTTTCGGGCCCCCTGTTATACAAGCTACAAGTATACAACAAATTGTTTTAATATTCCCTCAGCTAATTTCGTGTGAAGGCCTTGGCATGAGTAATTGCTGTCAAATGTTTGTTGATGAGAGAAAAGACATTGGCTAAGTGTTTTGCAAATAATAACCCCGTGAGAACAATAGCGACACATTTGGACGTGCCGGGCGAATTGCGTCCACCTGTGTGACTGACTGATTGCTATCTTGATGTACTACTACTACTACTACTACTACTACTACTACTTCTGTACTGCGTTTTGTCCGTTCAGGGACAAATTGTCGTGTATTCCATCCAGCCAGCGAATTATAATTATATACTGCCGAATGTGCAAAAAACATCTCTTCCCTCATAAATTCACATAGACTTGAAATCTGATTGATGATGCTAAAAAAAGACGCGTTGGCAAATCTGCCATGTCAAACCTCGTTACTCTGTCCAGGAGCAGTAGGAGCAGGAAAAACGATATTGCGATTCCTCAATGGCTTAACAAGTACGGCGTCAAGTGTACGTTTGAAAAATCATGTTGAAATTATTATTATAGCCTTTTATTCAGATCCAACAATAGAACTTACTGCTGGTCATCATAACATTAAAGATGAGATGACGAATTCCCTCACGTTTCATATTCTGATATTGCGGTCCGTCATTCAATGGCATGGCTGAAGCTCAAAGTTATCAAATGTACATTACATTATAGCTCGAGGCTATCAGAACAATTTTGCAGCTCCCGTACTTTGCTCCTGCTGAATCAAGTACGTGCCGCAATCAACTGGCAGTTGCTTGTATCTAAATATAAACCACCGGCTTCCACGAACTTCAATCAAAATTCATTATAACTAGCGATTGATTTGGCCCATGGAAAAATCAGTGTCACACGTGCAAAGGCTTTGTTGACGTTGTCTGATAACTATCAACGTTTTTCTACACGCTAACCTAGTGAACAAAAGGTCGACCTTGCAACTTGCGAAATTAACTGTAACAACAGGTTTTAATTCCTTTCCGTGTTTCCACATTCACATTTCTTTATTGGTTAAGAGTTGAACTAGAGGACAAATTAAAATCAGTTACAAGTTAAAAACCGAAATACGACAATACGACAATCAAAGATTATAAATTTTCTTTTTTTGATGATTATGTAAGCTATCGATTTCTGAAATCATCGTAAAAATGTACAAACGGATACCAGTACTGGTATTACTTGTACAAGAATATAAAACCAATAAACACCTATCCAAACTGAGACACAAAAACAGACACAACACTTAAACTCACAGGGTACAGTAGTGGCAAATAAATAAACTTTGGTATAACTGTCTGTACGGAGGCAGTACATTGAAAAAACGTGATGTTCCAGGTTCGTGAAACACATAAGCCATAGTGACTTCTAAAATAACTATTTCTAAGAGTACCCAATATTGATTTACAATAAAATAGTGCGATCGGCACGTTATTGCATCTTTGAGCTTCCAAAATGTTCCATTGTTTTCGACAATGCGCTAGCTCACCATATAATTCATGCACTGTACATAGCAAAACAAGACTAGAAAGAACAATTTACACAGAATCATCAAGAACACTCCCACAAGGCAACATTCTCAAGTCTGTTACTCGGTATATAAATATTTCCAGGCACATCTGAATCGAAATTTAAGCTATAGCTACCAGTGCCTACTCTTAAAACAAAGTTCACAGTTCACTCGATTGTGTATATCTACAGGTAAAGTCTTGAACTACAAAATGATTTTTACAAACATTAATTGCGACTTCAAAAACAGACTATTGTAGTTAACGTATCACGTTACGTTTCGTATATATGAGATAATACGAAGTTTAGTTACTCTTAACGTCATGAATGGGCAACTACCGTTGAGACTGTCTTCCCACTATCTGTTTCAACTTCTTCAAAGACTATGAAACAAAAAATAATCATCATGCAGTAAACCGAAAGTTACAATTGAACTCAGGAACTTAAAGCTACACAACAATTACTCACGTTTATCAAGAGAGATTACAGAGTTCGATCTCAATTTCAAACTTTCAGCATGCATTGAAGAGTCATCGCTCTCGTCTTTTGCTGCAGCCTTTTCTAATCTGCTAAGTATGAAATAATCATACAAGAACAGTGCCAGTGCTATTAGTTTGATCCCCGTTAAAGTACCGACGTACCTGCAAAATAAGATGAAAACGTCAAAACCGGCATCATTATTTTGATGATAAAAAATTACAGCAAATGGCTTACTTGTATCGGAAATCTTGTACGTCGTATAAAAGGCATCTTCCATTAACAGCTGGAAGCAGCTTGGCACAGTTTTTAGTACTCCACAATAAACACGCTGAGTCTATCACGGCACCGAAAATGATAGGAGAAGGGATGTATCCAAACAGTCGGAAAATGACAAACTGCATCCCCAGAGCAAATGAACGCTCTTCAGCCGAAACAGATCTGCACAGTAACATTTCATTAACACTTGCTCCATTTCGTATTCCAAAAGCTTATCGCTCCTAACCTCATGACAATCATCAAAAGTGGCATTTGAGCCAGTGCTACCATTCCGGTCATGAAGAACAGGATTATCATAAATGCAACCAATGTATGGCACTGATTATCGGGACATCGGCCAGCAACAACTGGTCCGTCACTGGCACCTGCAATTAGCGGAGGACTTTAGAATTGCAAAGAAAAAAACATTTTCCATTCTTGAAATTCGACAAACATACAAGAACATTGGGTTAGGTTTGCATCACATCCGGCGTGACAAGGACTGAAATATGTGATATCTTCGTGGCAAACGTATTGCGCGTCCAAGCTGGAGTCGCACATGCAATTTTGATTGCAGCTGCTTGTTAGATTGATAAAATCAACCTTCATGTCTCTGCAACCAAAATCAAGTGGTAAAGGTGATCAAGAGTTACATGTCATAATCTCCAAAGGTATAATTTTACTTACTTGTTGCCATATGGCACGGTTACTCCAGCAAGAACGGGATTCGAGCATCCGAGGAAAAAGAAGAAGATGTAACCAACTAAACAAATTAAGTTCGTAACAACGACAAACTTGGCGGCACCGGAAGGTGTGAGCTGCATTTTCTTCATTATATATGCACCGACAAATATTCCGAGACAGGCACCTAAAACATGAACTCCCTAGAGCAAGATTCTTCATTTTGTAACATTATTTTGAGCACGTGTATTTACCTGGAATGGCTATTCCTCCGGTGTAGAGGGAGGCTTCGGCTTTTTGCATGGAAAATTGAGTTTCCAGATATTTAGGAAGGAACACAACAAACGCAGAGACGATGTTAAGCTCCATACATCCACCCAAGCACGTGATAACGTAAGCCGGGTTCCTAGTATAGAAAAAATAATGTTATACACATTCGGTATTATTGGTAGCCTCAATATTTATTTGAGCTCACGTAATTAGCTTCCATATAGATTGTGGCAAGTTTCGGACAGAAGGTTCGGCAAATTGTCCATTTTCTAATGAACTGTTATCAAGTCCAGTGTTAGATGTCACAGAATTCCCATCCGTGCCGTAGACTTCTTGTTTGGGTTCCTCAATGGTTTCTTTTTCAGACTTCATAAGTTTCGGGAATGCGAAAAAAGGCAGGCAGGTTATAAACAAGAACACTCCAACAATCAGGAAACCTCCCCACCAAGTACCGATATGGCTGCCATCTGTAAACAAAATCGCCTTATTGAGATCGAGTACTTGATTTTGACAGATCTCCGGTGTCTTGCTTACCTGTAAGCTGGAATGAGCTATCGGGAATTTTGAGCATCAATCCGCCAGTAAGGAAGCCCAAGACTGGCCCAAAAGCTGCCATTGCGTACACGATACCTAGATCACATTTCACCGATTAAGAAATCTGGACAGCACAAACGGCAATCCACAAAACACAACTACAAGTGTTTACCAATATAAACAGACGAGGACTCAGTAGACACATGATCGTCAATATAGGTGACTCCAAGGGTAAACAATGGGGAACCACCACATCCCAGAAGAAGTTGTGCTATTATGAACAAAATGAATGGTTGAGCATATCCATCTTGATGTAAGTCGTCATTTTGTCCATCCTGATCTGCACACCCAGGCATCTGATTCCGCGCTGCTTCTCGAGACTTTTTAGTTGGACCATCGGGCGCATCTGCAATGAATTTAAACGCCGATTAGCTGGATTGTCCAATACAGCTAAACCCCGAATAGGTTTCTTTGCAACATACCTGCAAAAGTCGCATTCTTCTCTGTTGTCCCTTTTTCTGGCCCAACGTATCGAGATGACGTTGGATTTATGTCGCAGTAAGAATTGCCGCGCTTCTTCAGGAAACCGAGTGTTGGAGAAACGGTAGTCGCCAAATTATCAGGAGAAACCAGTCTTTGTGGATTCGTATCATAATGCACTCGTGCTTGACTACGGTCTGTTGCCAAGAAGTGAGGTAACGTGAAGACGATACACCCCAGTACCATTACAAGGACACCTGTCAAACAGACGCCAAATTAAAATTCTAGAAATTTTGCCAACAACCATTACTCTCAGGTGAACATATACATACCCGTGGCGATCCATCTCGGTATATGCCTCTTGGCTCCAAGATAGGATACAAAGAGTACCGTGATGACGTTGCCCATTTCATACGCCGATGCGACAATACCCAAAAACCTCGAAGGGATTTCAAACCTAGCTTCGATAGTAGTGATGATTGAACTAACATACCCTGAAGCTACCGCTTGTTGCAACGTTACTAATAACGCTAGAATTACTGTAAAAAACTTTATATTCGCCAATTCTTGGAAACATTCTGGCAAACGACAGGGTCCTATGCCACATTCCATTGCATGCATCTCAGCCTTTTCGCTCCGTTCAGGCATCATAATTTGTGGTCTCCTTGAGGTTGACCGTCCATCAATCACTGTTACATCCGGTGACTCTGGCCTTTCTGGTCGTTGTTTCTCTGCAATAATCGACATTCAACATTTCAGACGATTGCCCATAATGACCAAGCAGTTCGATTTGCCAACACTCACTCTCACCTTCACCAGCCAGCATTCTCAGGGGCGGATACGGTAACTGCGGTAGCGGCGACTCCAACTCTCTTAACGACGACCACGCAACGGCACCCATTCCTACCATGGGAAGGCATCCCGACAAAGCTCTCCTGTGACCCTTTTGTACTGCTGCACTTCCAATAGACATCACCCTGCAACAAACAAAAACAAGTTACTTTTAAAACCACGCATCAAACAAACTTTACGAGCCATTACTAAAATTATTGTTTGTCAACATACGCATGATGTGCACTGCTCGGGTGCGAAGGTCGCGCTTCCAAGTGAGCATGATGACCCAAAGCTGCAGCAGCCCCATCCGATCGAGCCCCCGAAGTCATGGGTCCGCCGTAAGAATGTCCTCTCCGATGTCCCTTGTGATTGTACAGCATATTGTTATGTCCATGGCCTCCCGCAAACGTTTGACCTCCATTTCCTCCCACGAGATCTCCCAGTTCTGTAGGCCCACCGATGGCCTGGTTAAACTTGCTCAGCCTCGCGGACATCTGCAAAACAAGTCATAAATTGTTATTCCAAGCCATCATCATCATCATTACCAAAACTTGTCCATCTTATGCATTTCCCCTTTGCCAAAAAAACTCTTGTTTCGCAACTATTCCCCTACAAAGTATTCAACACTCATCCATCATCCTATCAGTATACTGTTCATCAACTTTTGCAAACTGCATACTGTTTACAGCGTTCTTATCTTCCGTCAACTATTTTTTGCCACCCGCACTTGTCGGTCTAGCTCATCGTCGTCTATATACTTCCTGATTGAATCTAGTTCAAACGATTAAACCCTTTCACAGACCAACTTTACCAATAACGATTACACACTGCTTCTCTTCAATGTTGTAACAGATACCATCTGGAATACTCCTCACGTGCAAAAATCCGCATGCAATTTACATCCATTTGATTCCATAATGATCAGCAGCAGTGGCATATGCCACAGAAATGACTTTTGTATTACGCATCAGCTAACACGAACGTCAATCGGTCTCAATCCAACAGCGATATTCGACCTACTGGAAGCAGCAGATGATCATTTCACACTCCCTACCAACGATTGCCATTTTATTGCCGTCATATAACTCGGCCGCCCATAACGAACCTGATTGTTCTAGCTACTAAAACTCGCCTGCTAAATACATCAACAAACCTCAACAGTCTGTACACAGTCTCGATACCAACACCAGCAGTTTCGCTAAAATCGCCTTCATAATTATCCTCAAGATACAAACTTACGCATCGCTAACCAGCCAAGAACAACAAAACAACAATAGCTCACTCACTATGACTACTATACTATGCATACAACAAGTAGACCAATTTGCAGTCGTTCACACCTGTCCTGCACTAACCTAATCCCATTTCTCAAGTACACTCACCATGTGCACTAATCCTACGCTTTCCATAAAAGGTAGATCACCAACCATTCAACCTTGTTTCTTATATTACACCTTGAGAACACGCCTAGCCCAACCAGATCCTCGTTATTTATTGCTTCAAGCACGCACTGATTCGCGAATTGGCCAAAAGTTTTCCTCACCAACCAACCTCTGCAGCAAAGGCGTCATCTTAAAGCAGCAGTAATTTTGCCAATTACAAGAGTACAATCAAATTACAAGAATTCTTGTCAGCCAAAAGCTGCTACTAGTATTTCGGCTTCGGCCTTAAGAAAAACATCCATCATCGACTAGGAACTCGTTAATTTCGTTCCGCAGTGTAGTTCTTCTAGTCTTCTAGCTCTGCAGTATGTCGCGGCGGCTCTAGCAACTCAACCTTATCAGCTACTTAACGATATCGGTTACACATAAAACTGACGCTTTTGTCCAAACCGAGACACAGTTGCTTCAGGTTATACAATGTATTCCACGTGTGCTGGTGTTCTTTCCTCCATTTCCTAGAATACAAAAGATACACGTACTTCATATTGATTAGATACCAGCGACGACGTACTCCATGAAACCTACTAACGCTACTCCAACAACTGCCTACGCTCATTATACGTCTTTTTGTCTACCACCACAATCATTGACATTTTCTTTCCGAAAGTTCACCAGAACACAAAGAGACTATTCCAGAGCGTCTAGAAGCCTAGAATAAATAGCGGAAAACGCTTCACATATAGGAGCTATTATGCAATCAATGTGTATATATGACCAACCGCTGTGAACCACCTACGCTTTATGGCTCCTACAGTCTGAAAAAAGGGACTGTGAGTGAAGGATAAAAAATTGTGTATGCTATTAAAAGCTCAATGTTTTCTTTACTACCGGCTGGCTGACAACTAATGGAAAAGGCGTTGCAATTCAATTCTTCGATGCACACGCTTTACGCTTTTTCACTGCCAACTTTATCCAGCTGCATCTGCATTCATAACCTTGGCTCCAAGCGTGTACCATGATACAGTAACTTACAGTCACGAGCATATTAAAAAAGCGCTTGGCAAGCTTGGTTGAAACGAGTCTTTGAGGACAAAGAGCTTTTAGGATCTTCTAAAAATGTTACTAGCTTCAGGCACAGCACGACAAACAACCTTTTGTGAGTCAGTCAAGTGAAGTAGCAAAATCTGCAAATTGGCAATTACAGTCATACAGTTCAATCCTGGATGTCATTCAGCAGTTCAGGGTTCGACCTATCCCACTGGCTTTTTAGGAAAGAACGAAATGTTAGTATCTAGCAGAAGTTGCAACAATTATACAATCCAGAACTCGACTCATTTGTACATCGCATGACTATTCCTACTCAAGCTGATTAGCCGACAATGTCACCGTGACAAACAAATCTATGGAACAATCTTCGACCTCTATACAAATACTTGCTAGTCTGTCAGCCAGCTTGAGCAGCTTCATTGAAAAAGCAGAGTCAACACGAAAATCGTGTCACCCAAAGTAGATTATCTTGTTCACAAACGCTAACTGAGGAAAAGGAAAGTTTGATGGTAATAGTCCCAGTGCAGCGGAGGCATTGAATAAGATTCTACAAGTAGAAAGACATTATCTGGCTGACTGACGAGACTCGAAGAAGATCTTGGCACTGAGAAGATGAGGGAACGTGTGTAGAAACGTATCAAGTTTGTCTGCTTCCCATTAACTGTCAAAAACAAAAATAAAGTTACTTTTCCATAGTCTACCACATGTATATTCTTCCAAACTTAAACTTACAAATATGCAACTGAAACTACAACCAAACCATGAGGAAGACAAGTCATGTCCCTACACACAATTAAGCGTACAACTGTTTACGGCAACTTCTCATGGAGTTACACGTGCGTAATCAGAATTTGTGCGTAGATCCGAACCAAAAATCTTTCGTCTTCTCCTGGATCTTGAGATTGAAGATGAACTCGTCGCCCACCTTAACTACGTCATTGCCTGGTAACAACTTCTTCTCTCTGAGCCCGCAATAAACTTCAATAGCATCAGTATCCGACAAGATCACGATTCATTTCCTACGCACAATCACCGCAGTCAAAACACATTTCCGCCTCTAAACATGCCACGGCAGGAAATGACACATGAATATTTAAAACCGTCTTCACCGATGGATACTTCAACTTTTCTTTCCTGTCTCGCGGTTTTTCAAGACATACGATAAATATTCAAGGCCTACTGCAGACCATCCACTTGATTTTCTTCATACTGCACTCAAAACTTGCTATAATCAGCTTCCAAAATCTGAACATCTGTTTCTAAACCTATCACGTAGGATTTACTCGTACCTAGAAGAAACAAACAACCCTTTCATCAATCCATCCAACCAAAGGTTAACTTATAAAATCTATGTCGATTCTACGAAACGAAAGATTCTATGAAATCTTTCATTGCTCTAGTAGTCACGTTCCCAACTTACCTTAGGTCCAAGATCATTCATGTTGACGATGAAGATATTATGGCGTTTCGGACAATCACACTTTATCGCAACCGGCCGATATTAAACAAACCTTCCTTCTTCTTCTCACATCCACAGATTACTCCACTTTCCTTATCGTTCATCACTTTTGAACCTTCTATCTTCTACAACTTGAAAATAGAAACTTTGAAACACAGCTCTGTTATGTTCAATCAATGGTGCTCGCCTTGCAAGTAATGATACGAAACTTTTGATATTCTCGTTTCAAAAAGTCCTTGAATTCCAAATCAAACAACCTTTGCACTTTGCTCCAGTTATCTTTTGCACTATATCCCGGTGATGTTTTCGTTATTATCTCCCTTCCTGTCCGGATTTCCACGAATCTTCCGCACCTGTCAAAAAGTAAACATTAACCAGCATTAGTCAGTTTTCCAATTTCCTGTCAACTTCCAACGTTAAATCACCCCAAGTTCTTTAAATTTCACTTTTAGAATCGAAATTTGACGACAAAACTTTACAAAATCCTTTCAAAAACATTTCAAAAAACCATAACAATCAACAATTACCTTTTGATTCTCAAGATGTTCTCCTTTCTTTCGAATTTTCCTCGATTCAGTTTTCCCGCTCCCCTCACATTTTCATAATTTCAATGACTTTTTAAAATACCTCGTTCAATCTCGTAAATATTGCACCCCCACTCCTGGAATTTGAACGCTTTCCAAAATACCAAAACAAACAATTGCTACCGTTACACAAATCTTTAAACGCACGTACTTTACCAGCACTACAAAACACACAACTTAACTAAAATCGATTGTACAAAAGCTCGTAAAATCTTCACAAATTCTATCGACTATCGATAAATGAACACCAAAACTTGAAATATCGTTCAGAAAAACATAAGGCGTTCTTAAGCCGTCTTCTTGGTTTCGCTACCAACTTGCTGATGAACGGCTTTTTCCTCGACCGAAAGTCAGACGGGACGAGCGATTCTTTCTTTATCGATATCAAACGGCAGATGAGAGAGAGCGAGCCAGCTGAACCGACGGCTCTCAACATTAACACAGCAAGAAGAGAAACTCTATGGCTCTTCAACACTGTTTCTATGGGCTGTTCGTAATGTTGCGTTTACTCTCATCGCCTCTGTAATGCTAATACCCAAGAACACAAAGACTGCTCCTGTGACCATCAACGTTTTACATGGTAAATACATACGCCACCAGAACAGCTGACTGACTTGTCTAACGAAAAATCTTGCGGCGGCGGCGTTTGCGTGAGCAACGAGAACCGTTACTTTCAGCCTGTGTCTTTTAACGTTTCCGCTGTTTATCGTGTATCGCAGGCAGCAAAGCAACGCTTTTTCGCCATCGGCTTTATGGGAATTTGAGGACATTTGTACCGTATTTTGTAAGCAGATTGTCCATGGAACCGTTTGGAAAAGGGTCGAAACCTTCAAGTCACGAAATAAGGGCACCGTGAAACACGATTAGCAAGCCAAGTATGTTCTTAATCTGGATCTTTGGACACGACCTTGCCAATTCGAAGCCTTTTATTGAAGATCCGAAAAGAAGATTGAATTATGGGGATTTTGAAGCTCCTGTTATGAGCCAATGTCACGATCCTCACGGTCAGTGTCAAAATTTGAAACTTGAAAAAGTTTTATGAATATCCTGGTGCTTTTAATGTATCTGTTAATCTTTCCTTTTCCGTGTTGCATTTATCAGGAAATTATAAGAATCACCTATTTTGAAAAAGAAATGATGACATGTTTTGACGGCCAAGATTCAAGATCGTCTGTTTCCGGATGTACCTTTCTTTCTTTGTTTGTTTGGGGATGCATTTTTAAGGAAGAATGCGTTTAATTTGCAGTTTGTCAAGTCATTTATGGCTACGAAGACGACACAAAAGTCGTTAATGGCTTTTAATTACCGTCTACTTACGTCTGATGATGTCATCAAAAATGCGGAGTTCCAATGACTTGAATAAGCTGGCAAATCGACATTGAGAAGACAAGGTAAATTGGCTTGAAGTTGTGCAATTTTGATTTATTGTCCAAGTCTCTCAAGTGGACAATAGCAATGCTTTTTTAAGAACTTTTGAAAGTGAACTGACAATCTTGATGGTGTTTTTGTTCTTTAGGTTTCAGAACCTCTGCTGTTTTACATGAATTCGACGACAATGTATATTGCATGGAGGTGAAGGGCGAAGCCGACTGCTGAAAAACCCTGTTGGGCTGGGCGTATCTGAGTTTGTTTGGATACGCTATGACTATGCATTATTGTTGTGACCGAATTTCGCAACTTGTACAACGACGACGACGGACATTGCCAATTGATTGAGCAGCAGCAGCGTTCACCAAACCAAAACAACAATGCAAAAAGATGTCGGAACAACAACTGACTGAATTTAAGAGACAGCTAAGCAGATCAGATGTTTTACAGTGTACAAAGGGTGTAGCGCTGAAATGAATCTGATATATATGTATATATTCTGAGAGCTTTCTTGAACGACGCTTTTGATGGCTTTTGATGTATGCGACCTGGCAGAGCTCTGAAGCCTCTGAAGTCTTTTTACGCTTGGTCGTCATATTGGACTTTGGTTACCTTTGGCTTTGTAGCTTTTGATGAAACGGTTTGCAGTTTCAGGAAGAGATGCCGTGCCGTTCCGAAGACTTGAATCGTTAAGCACAGTTTCAGAAGAGGACGTCGTTCGTTCATAAACTGTGGTACTCTTGAAATGCCGGCAACTGCGACTCCTCTTCTGGTATCCTCAGGGAACTCTCGCCCAAGTGGTTCAAGAAATATGAGGGAAAATTCGCCTTCCTTCCACATTATTATTATTACGGCATATTGCGGAAACCTGTGAATGAAGATGAATCAGGTTCTTGATCTTTTGATTAAGAAGGCGTTTTGCAAAAACGAGTATCAAGCAAAATTGCACATCAGCGAGATCCTGTGAGAGCCAACAAGAGACGTTATACGGTTTGTGAATATCAACATTAAGAAATGTGAGCTTCGTCAGACCTCTCGCAGCTCGAGATGATGGAAATGTAATTAGCTATTACCTCTCGGTATTTAAGATGACATTAGGAATCATGATGATGGTGGTTCTGCAAAATGGCAACGCTTTGCAAAAGTTGATTCAAGTGATGGCAGTCGGAGGATCCATAAGTATGTACACAGACATAAACAACTTGCGATTTCGGCAAGAGTTCAAGGGCTTGGAATGGGCTGTTGCGGTTGCTGCGGTGTGTACCATGTGGTCATGCACTGAAGACTTTGAGAATACATCAAGACAAGGTGAGTGGCAGCAAAATGGCAATGTGCTGGATGGAAATATGGCTGATTTTCTGTGTAAACAGCTTGAGATAACGCCATATTTGGCCATGACGGCTTGGACATAATGGCAGAACTTGGTTCCAACTCTCTCAAGTTCGTTCTGGAGAGGAGACCACTTATTTATAACATTACACAAAACGTCGACAAAGTATCAAGATGCCGGACCTCCAAAATCGATGACAGCAGACTCACTCAATGAGCTAATATTTAATGTTGACCGACTGACTGAAGGTGTGGCGATTTTGGAGCCCAAACTTTGGGCTTGCGTGGGCTTCGGAACCTGTCTATCTAAATGACTGGTTTCGGGTAAAATCACGTTATAAGAAGAGTGAATAAACATTCTGAAAGGTGTGTTGCTGAATATTATGTTGATAGTACCTGACACTTGACTATATGATGTAATATAGCTTTCATACAGAATCGTATGGGCAAAATGCCGGTCCTCACAGACCAGAACCACCTTAGCATGCTCGGGAATTATTGATCACTTGGATGGAAATATATAGGCCGGTGCGGTGTAATCAATTTTCTCGTCGTTCGATACTCCATTTGAAGAAGCTTTGAATAATTCAAAAGCAGGTGTGTATTGTGGCTGACTGACTGAATCGGGCTCTATTTGGCAGTTTGCGAAAAGTCGTCGTATTTCGGTAATGGCCTACATTACGAGAACGCAGGCTCAAACAGAATTAGCTGAGGCGGTTTTACAAGGTTCCGTATTGGGGTATCGAGCTATGAAATACAAAACTGGGATACAGTAAACGCAGCTTGTGTGGTATACACACACACACACTGAATTCTTGATGAACACCTTTAACAGCTTCAGTTACACAAGAAAAGTGTACAAAACGAATACAGAATAGAGATCAAATTCGCTTCAACATATAGATTACATGGTATGGATGGCTTGAAAAACTTGATCGATTCTCTCATAGCATTTTGGGTACAATATCTACTAAAGGTAATTTCAAACTGTAGTTTAAGATGGCAAACACGCAAGATAAACACATAGGATGTACGTGTCAAAAAGAAAAATAGTCTTTCAAGAGTCTATCGCCCATCGTCCTGAGCTAGAAGAATAATAACCTAAACGACTGCCTCAGCATTTCACTACAAACTTCCTATTGATCAAGAAGCTAACAATATTTGGAAACTCCATGGACTGCTGGTCGTTGCCGTAATCGAAGAATTCATGGTAGCTGAGACTGACGCCGATCGAAGAGAAGAATGGAGCCAGATAAGGGTTGGAGTACTCGGAAGTTTCCCAAAGACGGTTGACTTGTTGATGAGCGTCGTACTTGACGGCATGTCCAGGGATCCATTCGCGGCTTTTGCGATCGAATGCAAGTTTCTGAAAATTGAATCAAAGTTGTTATACCAGGCACTCTACATGCTAAAAAACTACAGATTTACTGAATATGAAGTACTGCGGTGCTATACAACTTACTTGTTGTAGTTCGGTCAGAAATACGGGAGACGCGTCTCTACGAAGGTTCCAAGCCCAGTATGTACCTCCGAGATCTAGCCATACCTTGATGTACTTGAGCCAAGCAACACATGCAGTGTAGCTGAACCCATCCAATTCCGCAGGAATGTAACCGGTCGGAAGCTCCAAGTGTACACGTTGGCACATTGGTGGAATCTTTCGAACTTTTTCAGGTATCAGTCTCAGGTATTTACGTTCAATGTTCTGGTACAGTTCTCCGTAGTCGATGGCAAGAACCTAAGAAATGTGGTACATTTACGAATACTATATTGATTTTGAACGGAGTTTGACTGGGAAGAATACCTGTACTTACAGTAAAAGTTTTATCATTAGCTTCAATGATCAAAACCCTGAGGAGGATCCTTTGACTTCCGTGGCAGTCGTTTTTCACGGTCAAGAAGACAGCTAAGTCTCCGACAGCCAGATTGGTATCTTCGTTGAATCTCTTCAACGAGCCATCCATTTCTTCAGTGCCCAGGTAGATTTCAATAATACGTAATTTCTTGAGCTGATGGAAGCTTTGAACGTAAAAATCGTGAGGTCCAGATCCCTCGTAGCTGATATTTACGTGACTCAAGCATCTTGCGATTTGTGGAGGCAGCTCGACCGTATCAATTTCTGGAATAAAAATGGCAGAAAAGTTAAAACCAGTTCATGATAGAATAAGAAGTACATATCTACAAAATTAATAACTTAGGTACCATCTTCGGTATTCTTAGGTGGGCAAGATGTTCTTAAACGTTTGATCAGGTCTTGTCGTACTTCAGCGAAGTTCCTCCGAAAAGTACTCGCGCTATGAAATTCATATTAAGTTATTTCAAGATAATCAATGTGAAAGTAAACGGCATTTTCCCAAATCTGGAGGTGCTTACGCTGGTCCTTCAGCTTCCACAAGGCTCGCCAACCACAGTCGAGTCTGGACAGTTATTCCGAAACCATCGCTGCATTTGCCACATTCTGCCAAAATCATCTCATAAGCCGACTTGATGAACCTCACTTTGAGATCGCCAGGGTCCTGGTCCAAATTTACTTTCTTTAGTGGTAGGGCAGCAAGTTCTGTCCCTGTAAAAACCAAAAGTTATTCAACACTTGATGGATTCAAAATCCTGACCGAGAGCGTGAATTCAACTCACCAACAGCATAATTCTGTTCCAAATACTGCTGTACTTCCACGGTATTCAGAACCTTCACATGCGCCAATTTGATCCTGATAACACAAGATGCGAAGCAGAAGTTCTTGTCCAGATTTCGAAGTTCTTCGACGGAAACAGTCACAATTCGAGCTACGTCGACAAGCCACAAGACTACCCTCGCGACTTGATCTCCGATAAACTGCTCGATGATGACACCACGGTACCTAGAAATACAGCATATTTCGAATTCTTGAATCTAGAACATTTAAAGAATCAAGTTCGAAATCAGCTTTCTTACCAACACTCGTCTTCTGGGTTTAGCCAGGCGTAAGCACAATCCATTCTGATGATAGTCCGACTGGAAGCCTAGAGGGAAGCCAATGGCTCAATTTACTAACTCCATACTTTTGAGGTATGATAGCCACTAATGTTCCAAGCCGATTGTAGCAACTTACAGAATTCAAGCATTTCTGCTGAGAGTTATAAAATTCCTGCATCTGTGTCATCTTGTTCTGTACAAAACCACTAGGGTCATTTAAAACGTAAATGGCATCAGAATCCAGATCCACGTAGACAAGCTTCACTGCATGCCGACAAACTTGTTTGAGGTTCAGTTCTCCTGGTTTGATGGTAGTGCACACCGATTTCATAATGGCCTAGGAAGGTCAACCATTAATGAAATGTTGGAAGACGTTGAATCTTTCTCTTTCAATGGGAATTTAGATTCTGCAACTTACCTTCACAACTGAATCTCGCTTCTTCGGAATGTTCCACTTGATATATTGTTGCCAGAAATTTTCAAAGGTCTGCTTCCCCACCTGAGGATCCTGGAACGCAATTCGAACTCTGACAGGCTCATGCGGAAGACAAAGGACAACTTGGCACTTGACAGAGTTCCTGGAAGCTCGTCGAAACATTTTGGTCAGAGCCTTGTTCAGAAACGGTTTGTGGTCTCGAGAATAGATTGACATGTCAACTCCTTCAAGCCGAGCGAAGATGCTTAATGGAGGTAGCTCTTCCAGTGACATCAATGGATGATCATACTTGAACAAGCTGCAACAAAAAATAACCAGACACCTGAAACATGTACATTACAGTGTTCACAGAGCTAACAAACAAGCAGTAATTTTACCTGTTCATATTCACCACTTCGACAGAACCCAAATCGCAAAACTGTACTTCGACTTGATTTCGTTCATTCAGAAGCTTTCGAACAGTAGCTCGATGATATTGCCGATCTTCTTGTTCTTGTCCAGCGTGGCTCGCTGGAATTGGAGCTATGACGACGTCGCCAAGCGTCAAGCTGGAGAGCTCAGTAACGGCAACTATGTTCAGGTCATCTGCTGGGTGTTGAACTTTTTGACTGAACCAGCTTTTCATGAGAACAAAGGACAAGTACTGCTCAGAGCCCAATAGATAGACACCATTGCAACTAGGATCTTGCGGAACTGCGAAGGTAGCAGACAAAATATCTTCTTTATCAGGGTAGACGTCGGGAACATTTGATGTTACCAAAAACAACAGTAGATCGGGACTGATGCTGGTGAAGTCGCTCTTCTTTCCGGCAGTGATCATGGAGTAGGCCACGGCTACTTTACGTTGATTTGGAGGAAGGTGTTGGAATTCTTTGTCGGATTTGTAGTGCTCCTTGAGCTCAGTATCAAACTTTGATTCAACAGTTCGGGCTTCTTCCTCTTCTAAATCTGCCAGCGCTTCTTCGATCACGCTCAAAGTGGATTTGGTTGATTCCGTGGATCCTCCGGAGCACTGTCGGGTAACAAATTACGTATGATCAGTTTCTCGTTGTTAATCAACGTCATCAATGATGCTTACTTTTCAGAGCAAGCTTGAATCGTAATAATCATCAAATAAACTTACCGAAGAACCCGAATCAGAACTGGAAGCCATTTTCACTCTTATGTCAACAAAACTTTTTCAGAACCTTTTCAGTAAACTAGCTTTTCGAAGATTAACGGGGACGAAAACACATTCATGGCAGCGTAATAAAAGAAAACAACTTGCTTCGAAGACGATGCTCTTAAAACTGGAGTCGAGATGTTGTCCTTTACGGGACCATGGACGAAATGACTTGTCGTTGGCGAAGTTACTCCAGTTTTGCAAGGGGGCGCTGACGATGATACCCTGATCCTTGTCCATAGGTTCTCGGCTGGAACCGCTCGTCATATCTATTCTTTGCTCGACCAACTTTAAGATTACCAAAACCGGAGCTTGCAGTGGGTGTAATAGTGCGAACGTTTGGTCCCTCTCAATAGTAACGTCTGAAGTTTCTGTTTGGCTCTTTCAATATTATCGATAACTTTAAAATCATCAAAGCTGGAAATGAACCCATTGATCTGATGTTAAGGTACAGTATATAGTTCAGGGCCAACGACTATGCAAGCAAATGGAAGCCGCTCTTCTTCCCCGAAGTGATTATGGAGTAAGCCCCTGCTGCGTTACGTTGGTTCGAAGGAAGGTGGAGGCTAAATCTTCGTTCTTCTAGAGTTCGTGTATCTTCTTGATGCATACTCAAGGTGGGATTTGTGCATCACTTGCATCGTATGAGGACTGTTGACTTCACACATTACATGATTAGTGTTGATGGATCCTGCATGATTCAAGTCATTTGTATTTTATGAATAGGTTTCAACTTACCGTACCGTTCTGGACTGAAAGAAAGTTCACTCTCACGCACTCAAGAAGAATCTTAAAATGCTAAATGAAAATGTTGTGTAATCCTTTGCTGATAATAAAAACTCATTTTTGTCGTTCTTGGAGTTGGATCAATGCGGTTTCGGTGGTGAGTACCGGGAGCACATGACTTCATAGTACCCCGAAAGCCGAAAAACACGGCTCATGTAATCCGAAGGTGCTACAAATACATAGTGTGGAGTGCACCTAATAATGTACACTGAGAAAACGTTGTTATTATAGTCATTTTCATGTTCAACATACAGGTTGGTTACAACACATTCCATAACTCGGGTGAAAGTACTCAGCAACGTCATTACATTATGGTAGAAAAAGTTTAAATTTTAAACTGACAAACCGCTAAAATATGTTGTTGCGTATCAAATGAATTTTCAATGATATCCAATACCACTCATATTCAGAAACGATGTCAATTCTCGGCAAGCAGGAAGTGCAGCTTGACGATTGATTGCGTCATTTCACCTCTACTCAAGAAGAAGTTTTGCATGTACAGATTGAAAAGCTTGTTCAAGAAAATCGCTACTTCATCAAACATAATGTAGATTGACTTGACGCCTCCTCTGGTATTTTGCTTCACGAGGATTGCTGCGCAGCCCGGTATGTTGCTAATTTGGATGTCCGACGCATCGTAATCACATCGTATAAGATGATGCAACTGCATTGCAGCGAAATTCACAAACGTTTCCAAATTTTGTCTCTCTTGAGGGTCGGTCAGCAGAATTTCTCCAAGTTTGAAGATTATATCCGGTACATGTTTCTGAGGGAAAGACACGCCAGTGTTATGAAGTTTTCTTGCCTTGCGTTTATAGATGACAACTCGTCCATACGGCCCATTAGTGTCCGGAAACAATCTCGGCTGAATCTAAAAATCACAAAAATATTCAACGATGTACATTAATTGAAGAAATGCTAAATCAATAACGTCCTCACAAATTGTGTGTGGAAGAAATCAGAGCAATGTCGCCTTCGCAAAAACTATTGGGTGACTGGGATCGTGGGGTATACATGAAACTAACTACGTCGCCTATCCGAACCACACTACCCAGTTATTTTTTTGACGGAAATTACAATTATGCTGAAATTTTTCAATCGCATGGAGTCATCGTTCTCGATTGGTTACCAAACAAGTTCACAAATTCCAGAAGAATTCGGTGAAACTTTATTGCTAACGAAGCAACCGATTTGATCTTTGCAGACTGGACCGCGTACTATTCAGAGTTAATTAAATCCAATGTTCCCCAAAGAGTCTCCGTCTGTTGTAGAAAAACCTTGAGTTAGACATGAAAGTCGTCAAATTCACCGACGGCCTAAAATCATTCAAGACCGGAGCTGCGAATTCCAAAATGGATAACAGCTAACCGCAGTACATTATTTCAAAACTGTCGACCCATTATCCAAACTGGGCATTAACTCAGTTGTATCCCTTATGAGACACATGGAGGGAAAAATCCTTCCATCGACTACATACAACACAAGTGTATGCAAATCTACTCATAATAACCTGTTATCACAAACCATGAAAAATTCTGAGGTCCAAAGAAAGGCTAGGTTACACACGCTCCTCTCTGTACTGACTTATTAATTATGTATTACATCCTCACGCTTTGACAATGTCCAAAATTAATCGTCCAAAATTGGTTTTAAAATTCGTTTTTGGACAGGGCCGCAATGTCTATAATTCAAAAGTGTCCGAAATTAAACAGTACTTTAATTGATGGTTAACTGTCTGCAAATGCCTGTACCTGTACTACCAAATACGATTCAGACATTTCGGACGGTGTCCAGAATGCCAACTGTGTTATAACTCATCCGAAAATATCCACAAATTTGAAGAAGCAGCCGAGCAAGTATACTGCTGGTTGTCTAGAGACTAGTCTTCAATGGAATACGAAAATATTTAGAAACTTGCCCACTTGAAGCGATTCATTCTTCCTTGCTTGCAGTTCCTAGAGCTTTTTCGGAGCGAAATAGCAGTGCAAGATCGACGAATATTGTCGGAAAGACTAATGATCTGAACGGACACTGCAAGGACGTACTGCTGACCCAAAAATCAACCGTCAGATGATGGCTTGGAGTGGGAAAAGGGCGTTGTAGACTCCAAAGTTTTTCTAATCCCGGATGAAACTGAGAACAAACATTAGAAAAACGGATTAGCACCAAGAAACGCCAATAAAAACTATGGGATTATCAAAAAACTCCCGGATTCCTCCATTCTTATCAGTGACACCCACCACCAGCACAAAATTACGCAAGCCACAATTAGCCAAATACGATTCGAGTCAGACAAATTCCTATGTATACAAAGAGTTGCGCGTCATACTATGTTGGCGCCCAGAGGCAATGAGAATTTTGCCGCCCATCATTTCAAACAGGTTTTTCACACAACATACCTCGTATTTACTAATTTGAACAAGTAAATACGAGGTTTAAGGGCTTTCAGAAGAGTGATTATGGTATATTCATCGTCCAAGTCGATTTTTCTGGAAAGTTCGTGCTCTAGTGACATGAAGTTCAGAAGTTTTATAGTGGTAGTGTATCAATTTTAACATGGTATAGCTCCTCTCGCAGCTTGCCACACGAATAGCTGTGGTTTAATTCTAACGAATGAGAATCACAATATGAGGGACTGCAATAGTGTCATTCAGTTTCTCAATACAATAGGCCAACTCCAGTGGACCTTTTGCCTGGCTTTCTACGTGTACTTCAGAGAAGGTAGAGCACGTCTGTAGTAGCTCACGTGCGTTCTGTAACTCGTCTTTGTGATTGTCTTGGAGCACACTAAGCAAATCGAATTTAAACCCCGGATCTGAGAGGTTTGAAAGCGTAACGAATCCACAATCTATCAGCTCAGCCACAGAAATCGAGTCTTGATATCCTGATTTACAAGGTCAGCTGAAGGAAGAATTTCACTTTGGAGCTCTTGTTGATGTGTCTGGGCCGCAACTGAATGATCATCATGATCGCGTTTATTCTTTGGGGTATCCAGTTCGAGTCCTATCGTCTAGCACAGATTCTCGGCGTTTTCGGCGAAGCCCATTGCCGTCCACTACACACTCAGTAAAAACGTGGTTTCCTGACTGGCAGATGTCTTTTTCCTACTTCGGATAGCTTTGGGAGTTTTCCATACAAGCCAGTGGGCGGGTCAAGAACTACATGATCAGAGGTCGTGGTGAAACATTGTTCTGATTGCACGGTGTCGGACAGTTGATGTTTCTTCTAATTTCGATTTTACAATCTCTCTGTCGATCATTTCTTGATACTTATCCTCACGCACCTGTTCTACTGCAGCTTTTTCAGCCTGCTGCACTCGATCGCGTTGCAAAATCTCGCTTGTGGTCTGGCGACTTTGAGCTTGTTTTTGTTCGGACAGTGCCCTTTGTCTGGTTGGCAGTGGATCATCTTCAGTTTTCATCGCTTTTGGCACGTTCCAGTGGCTTTGTTTCTAGTGTTTCGGAAGCCACTGTAAGTTCCTGGTCCACCTTTGAAGCAAAAAAAGCTGCCTGACGGTTTCCGTTCTTGCTGATCGGTTCGGCAGATATTGTGACGGGTTGTAGAATGCAAGCGGGTTGTTGAATGATTGCTGACACTTGGTCAAGTACACGCCCAAGAGAACTCACACTACTGGCTGCTGAACTGCAGTTGTCCACACGTGACTGAGTGAGATCGTCTCAGGTATTCAATGATGCTACGCTGGTAGCGCTCTAGGGTTGTGGTTCCGCTTTCTGATATGTGGAAGTGGTTGCCTTTTTCACGGCTTCGCCTTGGAGCTGTAGATCCATTTCAAACAAACTTTCTGATATGACTTTTGGTGTTTGTCAATGCCACTGTGTCATGTTTTAGACTGAAGACAAAACAATCGTAATATTCTGGAGTTGGACTGCATCAACTACATTGAGGTCACTTGACGCCAAGCCGAAATAATTCCTCGTTCGCTTCTTGGAGTTCATCAGTGGGTTGGTTCTGAAATAGGAAACAATTCAGAAGCTCAAGCTAACGATATCGTAGGATATTACAATAGGTAGCACCATGAGTTGTTGGAGAAAAACTTACCGCCAGTTTGTTGTTCTCCAAGGTATATGACAACACGTCTGTAACTGGGCCGGAGATTGAAGAAAAACAGCTGATCGCTGTGCATTGCTTGAACATGGCCTGTGGTATGATGCACTAACTCTTCGCTCTTTTTTCCCAATATGAAACCCGAAATATCTCAACTTATATAGAGTTGAAGTAGTGAGAAAGCAGATAGAATCAGAATATTTAGTTGCTTAACATCATTAATTCCATGCAAATACATTGCTTCTTTCGAAAGGTGCGAAAACGCAAGAACATATGGAGGCATTAGTGCAGAACGTTGATTAAAAATGAAGGGCGACAAATCAACCAAAAAAGCATGCGAAAAAAACTTGAAAATTCTTACCCGGCAGTTATGACAACAGATTAAACTAGAGGAACAGAATCAACTCCAAAAACTTCAAAAATTTAAGTATCTTGATTGCTTAGGCAGAATGAACTCAACTTCCGCAGTGAACGAATCATAGCTGACTAATTTGCCAGTTTCCTCATGGCTGCAGCGTCACAGGCGTCAAGTCAGCAGCTGACCGTAGTGGGAAGCCACTCAAGCCATTCAAGTGACTGCGCACATGATAATTTGACCAGTGCCAGGCAGCCGACTGGTCAGGACGCCAACCAAGGATGTGGAGGGTCAGGAGTTCGAATCCCAGGACGGACAAGAATTTTTCAGCGTTCCTGCACTGCCGCAACAATAAGAAATGGGATTGGTGCGGTGAGGGGATTTAGTACCTCACCATAGTTAAACTTATATATATAGGTTTATTTTTAACTGTTAAAATGTAAACCTGATGCTGGCTAGAGTGTTGTTGGCAGTCAGTTTCTGAAAACCAGTTCGGTAGAACTGAGAAGCTTCGACAATAAAGACTCTAACTAACTAAC
>JAQGBJ010000805.1:0-31490 GCA_034698345.1 Sphaeridia pumilis | reverse complement strand
CAAAAAACCATAATAATAATCAATTGTCTGATAATAGTCCGTCGTTATCAATCACTTTAATATCTCTCACAACCAACTCTGCTAGTAATAGTAGCAACTTGAAACTTGCAAGCGTCAGCAGTCGTCAGCAGCCATTTCATCTATCCAAGAGGAAGCGAAATAATATCAGCTTTTTTATTATTATCTCCCCGCTTGTCCACTTATGATCGAGAGTCGGAATATGGATCCAAAAACCACTTTTGCCTTTATCGCGACGGCATATATAAGAATAATCGACAGTTAATATTCGCTAGAAACTGGTATCTGAACGCAGAACCGGAAGTGTCCAGTCCGTTGCGGTCTCGCTGGCTAAACCTTGGAAAACTTTTGCTAGCTTCGCCCATATGAATAGCACTGCTGGAATATAGATATATTCATTGTCTTCTTGAGTGCTAATTGGCAACTGCAAATTGTTCTTGTTCATCAGGTGAGAAAGTTGATCTTGTAAAGCTCTGACTAATTAATTGTAGACCTTGTAAAATCTCTAGTTGTTATAGAACATTTTGTGTTTTACCTGTCGCAAATTTTGATCCATAATATTTTTTAAAATCAGTTCAGTTTCGCAGCTATTTTCAGTAGCCACACACACACCTGTAATTAGTCAAAATTTCAAAAACCCTTCAAAAAATTGTCCAACGCTTCTTCTTTCACTATATTTCGCTTCAGCTTCTCTTCCAGCGTCAGCAGCGCAGCGTCCTACAACGTCTCCTCTCAAACCCAACGCTTCAACTGCGCCTTTTTCCTCTTGTTCTTTTTTTAACCTTACATTATATACAGATAGCAACTACACTTTGCTTTTGTCATTTAAATTCGCCGAAACCCATCAGTGAAAATCATTTCTAATTCTAATCCACTCACACACCTCTCACAACCAATACAACAAAATATATAAACGCTTGTAAATTTTCCATGTTACTGCCACAGTCTACATAAATACAAAGAGCAGAGCAACGTTTACTACTCCGCAACCTGCCAATGATGCATTCAGCGCAGCGCAGCGACAGCGTCAACAAGAGCGCTGCAGCCGGTACATGCTTCCACTGTCAACTAGCATCGTCAACAGCGCAGCGTCCTATCGGTTTTCACAATTTACATTTTCCTTGGTCTTCTTCTGTTCATCTGTACTTACTTCCGTGTAAACATTGTCGATATGTGAAATTCCAACCTTCCCGCCCTCCCCCACCCCACCTACTCGAATTTCCACTTTTATATATACGTTTAAGCTACCCACGCGACATCTCTACTAGAAAAACTGTTTAGAGCAATAGTCGATATTTATTCGATACACTAGAAAAACATCATCTCCTATTACAATCACACGCGTAGTAAAATTCCACATATTGAATTTTGACCTCGGAGAAGTAAATAGTCGACAGAGACGCCATCTGACATAAGTCACGTCATAATCAGTTTCATCCCGTCTCGCAACCTTGTTGTTGACTATTAATCGCTTATGTTGTCATTTCGATAATATCGATTAATTCCATTGCCTTCTCTTCTTCTTCTCCTCATCGATATGAATGCCGACCTTGGCGTTCTTCAAGACTCAAGACGTGAGCTGTTGCTTACATTCCGTCTCTTAATGACGTCACCAATCCAATGATTAATTATCCTTCCTATTGGACCATTCCAACTCTTCTAGAAGCCTAAAAGAAGAGAGCCAACAAAATTCGTGTCGTCTGTTCCTTGTCTGTCTTTATAGCAGTTGAGGCAACAAATTTCTTATGAATACACTTAAATACGCTGCCATAATTAAAGCCCTTGGATCTAATACAGAGAATCGAGAAAAACAAACCATTGGTCAACAGCCATATGTTTTCAGCTCCATGTGTTTGCTAGCCCGTTAGAAAATCCTCTAGTTTCTAATAATACGGTCTTTGACTTATATATTTTTGGTTGCGGTCTCATAATGTCGGCGTCTTTTGTCCCTACCAGCTTCCAGACATCCTTGTCCAACCAAACCCACTGCAGTTAGTGTATACTTGCTTAATCCGCCTTGTAATCCTTGGATTGCTTCGACTCTAGCAGCTTATAGTACTTGCAGCTTCTAATAGAGCAAATCGTCCCAAAACAACCAAAGCACAAATCGTCTATAATCCCTATTTCTCCGTCTATAATTTTGACAATTTTTCATGACCCTTTTTCAAGTTACTATGAACTTATTCTTGAATATTATATTTGATACTGACAAACCGCCAAAATTTTACTTGTCACCCTTTTTGGTCCCTGTCATTCTCAATACTTGTAGCTGTCACACTTTGAACGCTGACATGTTTCGGAATTTTATATTCACAAAACCGGAAACATGATAAACCACTTTACTTACCTGTCGCAGGTGAGCTTGGCGAGCATCCCATTCTTTCCACGTACACGCACAAAACAGTAGGATTTTGCCTTTAATTTCTCCACAAATAACCAAGCACAAAAATCTCTAGAATTTCACTTGAAACACTGTAAAAACCATCACAAATTCACTTTAACCCGTTCGTGGCGCCAAATTCGCAAGTAGTTTAAACCCTTGCTGCTGCTCCTCATCACCGCGCGCATGCGCCGAGAACAAATGCAATAATAAACAACAAAAACAATTAACTTTCCTCGTTCACCAATTCCTTATACGCAATCAATGTCAAATCACAACACGATTCTTCTATTCGCACCTTCAAATCAATTCAATCTCCACAATCTTTTCAATTAGCGAGCAGCTTGATGGAATATTAAAAGTGATTTGATTCCAACTGATTCAACTCCTCCTCGTCTTCTTCTCACCTCTCAAGTCAGTCAGCAAATGTTTATTATTATTGACTTAATCGCTTTGCTCGCTGACCTTCTTCTTCTTCTGACGCTCTTATGTTGTTGACGTCTCAAACAACATTTTAACTTTTAGTCTCTTAGATATCCTTGGTTCTCGTATTCAAGTCCACCTTTTCAAAAGCCTCTATCAGCAGCCACTTTGACGCTCCAGCGTCCTTATTCTACATCACTCCGCGCCCTTCTCTCCCCCTCACTTATCACCTTCAAAGCGTTTCTTGAGAAACAACAGACACACGACGCTGCTCCAAGCGCTGTCACTTTTATAACTCTTGCCTTGTTTCTCAACTTGCATTTCAAATGGTATTACGTCTTGAAGCAAGCAGTATTGTAGTTTCACGACGCTTCCAGCAACACTTTTTCCATTTATAGTTTAATCAGGCGAGTTCATCTCCCTCCTTATGGGAATCACATGCATTTCCTTCCTTCCTCCTAACGCTTGATGCAGCCTCAACAGCGCAGCGCCTCTCTGACTGAGACATAACACATAATGCGTTTATAATGACAAAGCAACTCAACATTTCATCAGCAGAGTAAACTTGTTATATAGCAGCAGCGCAGCGTCCAAGCGCAGCGTCTCAACTATAGCTTCCCACACCTGCATTAGACGTGTTTGGGCAATTTGAAAAAATTCGATACAAATCCCCACCTGTGAACCTTGCTAATACCCGCGGTTCTTCTACCCGCCAATCTTCTTCTTCTTCCAGCGCGCTTCCAGCGAAAGCGTCGTATCGTTTGCAGCGTTTGCACTGTGGAAAGAGGCTCCCGCCACTTGTTATTATTCCCCTTCTCAGCAATGTAATTTGGCTGGAAAGTCTTCTGCCCGGCTTTCACCAAAAGAGCTAAAGCAGCAGCGTCTCCTCGAACCTTTCCCACTTTCCCGTTTATGTCCCGCAAGCAATAAAGTAAATGACGTCCCAAACCGAATTCTCGCGTTCCTTGTTACCCGCCTCTTCTTCTTCCCGGGCAACAACATTCAGCCAACCAAAAGACCACAATACAAACATTTCTCTTAAAACAAAACACAACTCGTCTACTTGCCTCTTCTTGGCCGACTTGACCTTCTAGAATTTCAATGTATAGTTGCTATAGCAACTCATGGGAAGAGAGAAGAAGAACAAGTCAGTAATTTCCCATTGGGATAAATACTTGTTGTGTTCACTATAAACTGTCACTTGCGCCACTCCTTCCCTCGGAACAACAAGTCAATATCGATGATACACAGCCTCATCCTTCCTGTTCACAGGTCAAAATTTTAGCAACGATTTGTAAGCGTTAGCGCTGCTGCTGCTGGCGACAACATGCAACAACCGCCGCAGCTTTCCCACTACTGCCTCCGTCGACCGGGAATTTGGCCAAGTCGTTCTTCAACGACGTGTTGCTTCCGACGAGCGAGATGAGCTTTCGCTTTTCCTCTCGCTGCTGCCAGCGCAGCGTTTTCTGCTCCGTCTTCTTCTTTTTTCCGCCTGTTTGTAAGCCACTCTTGTTTACCGAAATCTTATACTCTTCGCATGGTCAAGGAAAGCTGTCTCGGTTTCGCTTACACTTTGCACATGCTCAAGTTACTAAAAGATACAAAACAGCAGACTGACACTTTTGGCAGGCAAATACATGGAATTTTTTGCCAAAATGATGGGAATTTATACAGCCTTGGATATGAAAAAGATATGATTTTTATTCAAAAAGTGCCCATGCCATCAAAACCATGGAAATTATACACGGTGATTTCTCCATCGAACGGAATACCCCAAGAAATCATTGGAAACCAGTACTCGACATCGCCGCCGTAGGACGCAAAATGGACGTCGCCTGGGTTAACGGGCGTTGTAGTGTCTGTGGGTGCCGCAGTGGTGGCCGGTGGCGCTTCAGTCGTGTCTACGGCTCCTGTTGAGGTCTCGAAGTTCTCTTCGTAGTCTTCGTCGTCGTCTTCGAAATTGGCTAATTCGTCAAGCAGCTCAGAATCTTCGTCTTCAACCTGCGCTTCAGTTTCGTCATCTGTAAATCGATAATCAATAGAGTTTTTTGGTACACGTGGCTACGGCTTTGCTTTATCTGATTCCAACTTACCTTCTTCTTCATGGCCACCGCTTGAAGTACCATTCGCTGCGCTTCGACCCACAGCGTCGCTGCCCCATCTGATGTTGTAGCCTTCGGGAAGATTCCAAGGCGTTAGCTGCTGCGGATTGGCAGACTTGTTCACCACAAACCCTATTGAAAAAGTCCATAAGCCAATTACTTCTTATTCAATAACTTTTTTACAAATCCCAATCTCCACACGCAACTCTACCAGTTTTTTTCACCAAAAAAGCTACGGAAATTAATTGAATCTCGTATACCTTCATCCCGCCAATTTCCTTGCCTTCTAATAACGCTTCTTCCCGCTTTTTTCTTGTAATTTTTCGGCCGTCTGGAAGGGTTCAAAGATTCTTCGCACTCTTGCCTCACCAGAGCCAAAGCGTCTTGGATCCACGCCGTCAAATCGCCGTCAAAGTCCATGTGGCGCCCTCTACGTCCTTGAGTTCCCTCTTGCTCCGCCTCCTTCTCCTCCTCCTCTGCAACCAGCGGGAACAAGTACTTGAAGAGCGCCTCCGGATTCTCTTGCTCCGCCCCCTTGAGCGACCTTTTTGACCTCCTCCTGGACCCTACATCTTGTGGAACTTCGTCCCCCAGCAGCTCACAAACACCCTTCCACACTCCAACCCCTTTTTGACCTTCAGCTCCGATTGCAAGGCCAAATCGACCAGTTAGTACTATAACGAAAAAAACGGCCGCCAGATGGCAGCAGTAGGACAAAGTGTTCCACATATCTTGCACCTTTCCCAGCTCCTGAGGTTCTGAAGAGGTCTTCTGAAGATGTTCAGGTAAAAAATATATAAGCCTGGAGCTAATGGCTTTTTGATTAATGAGTTTTTCAACCCATGTTTATTTTCAACTTCATGAAAATTGTACAAAAATTGGATTATTTGTAGGGGAAAATACCCTTGAACCCATGAAAACCAAGCAACGTTATTTCACCATCGAACGGAATAGCAAAGCCAATCAGTGGATAAAAGTACTCAATGTCACCGCCGTAAGCTGAGTAAAACTTGTTCTGCTGCTTTGAAATGGAAGCTGGAGTTGCGTCGTAAACCGCTTGGATCACAGCTCCGACCTTTGTTCCGTTTCCTGAAGTCCGCGTCGTTTTGGCAACTTCCGGTTTTGACGAAGTTTCCTCAGCTTCTCCTATACAAAGATAAAACAATGTTTAAAAATAATAAGATTTTGAATCCTCAAGGTTGAACAAGAAAAGGTCACCTGGATCACTTCTGGCTTCCGCCCCCCGCTTCAAACACTCCTGTCGCCAGGTATCCATCATGAAGTCCGTCCAACCTCGCAGAGACCGCCCACTTTCGCTCGCTTCCTTAAAAACAGTATACTCTTCCCGACTCTTGTTCGCGTTCGGGTAGAGCCACTGGAACAAGTTTTCGTCGTCCTGCAGGTCCACTTCCGGTTCGCCTAAGTCTTCAGCTCTCCCCGACCTCGGAGACAGTAGCACTGAACTGTACGAGCACGAAAACTGCCAAAACTTTTTCCAGCCAAATTCTATGGACTTAATCAAGCTGCCCTGTGTTGAAGGCAGGTTGGCACACCCAAAAAACGCTAGGAACAGTAATACTTTTTGAATCCGCATTTTCAAAGTTTTTGAATCTTTGATTGAAGAAGCTCGAACAAAGAATGACGTAGAAGGGAAAGTCAAAGAATCTTTAATGAGCTGTGAACAATCATCTTCTTAATTACAGGTAGGTACCTAAAGCTACACAAATAAGTGAAAAAATAACAAGAATCAACGCCTTCTATGCGGAAACAACCCTTGAAATCCATGGAAGCCAAGAAAGGTAATTTCGCCGTCGAATGGGATCGAGAAGCCGTAAACGGGGAAAAAGTACTCCAAATCACCACCGTAGGATGGAAAAAACTTGTCCGTTTCCTTCTTGGAAAATAGCGGCGTGTTGTTCAACCAGCCAAAAAGCCCGCTTGTTTTGGTCACGTTTTTGAGCACGTTATGGACTGAGAGGACGCCATCTGGTGGGAGAAAACACATTGAGTATTAGTGATGCACCTTTTGGGCAAAAAACCATAGAAATTAATTAAATTAAACGATAAACCTGTACCTTGAGTCTTCTTGGACCGGATGCATTCAGAAGTCCACAAATCCATGGCATCGTCCAACCAGCCGGTGACTGTGAAGTCCTCTGGCGGAGCTTGCCCCGAAGCTCTCCCGGTCCTCCCTTGGCTTCCCAAGTCGCCAGGAGTCATCTCGAGGTTCGGGTACAGGTAACTGTACAGGTCTTGGGTTTCCTCTGGAACTGCCCACTGCTGAATTTCTACGGACCTCTTGGACCGGGTTAGGATTTGGGAAGTCTTGCAGCTGGCCATCCAAACGGTCGTGAGGGCTTGTTCGGCGAAACCGGCTAGTGAGAAAGCCTCTTCTGTTTCCGGTTCAGGTTCCATGGAATCGGTTACTACTAGTCGGCACAATACTAAAAGAGCTAAAATTCTGAAATACATTTTTGCCTCCTGGAAGTTTAAACTTGTTGCTGGAAATTCATGTAGAAACTGAAATCAGCAGAGACCTCAAAAGTGATTCAGGTACTTCAAAGGGTAAAAAGCTAATTTCAAAAGTGATTAATCAATTGCTTGTCCAGATGAACTGACTAATGATCTCAACAATATTCTATTTTTGATGCTTTCTGGATACTTAATGATTTCCTTCCTGAAACCTCAAACAATGCTTTGGGATCCAGATTAACCTTTTTTATTTCGAGAACAATTCAATATGTATTCCACAATCCATCATAACCATGAAATCCAATGACAACAATTTCCCCGTCAAACGGCACATTAAAAGAAATAATCGGAAACACGTACTCAATGTCTCCGCCATAGGACGAGAAATGCGGGTCATCTTGTGTAATTGGCGTAGTTGTCACTAATGGCGCTGAAGTCGCTGCTTCAGGTTCCACCGTTGTAGCCGAACCATCCTGAGCTCCACCACTTCCGCCTAGTCCTTCCTCTTCAGAGCTGTCGTCTTGCGTAATGTCTACATCATCGTGTTCTTCGTCCATCTCAAGCTCTTCCTCATCTTCAGCGTCCTCAGCAGCAGCAGCAGCGTAGCCCTGGCGGTCACTGAGCGGAGGCGAAGTACCCGTTTGAAGTTGCTGGTAATGGCTTGTAATGTTTTGCCACGTCAGTTTTGGCGTTTGACCTGCGAACCAAATTTTTTCAATATTTCATAGTCCTTCCAGACACTAATAGCCCATTTTCTACCACTGCTCACCTTGAAACCGAACTTGGCTTCTGGCTCGTCTCCTCGCCTGGCTTTTCCAAACTCCCCTCTTCCTCCCATAGCAGTCAGCGCCAACAAAGTCCAAAAAATCTTCAACCCACTCTGTAACCATCGGAGACGTCGGCAACGGCACTAGCGATCTTCCAACTCCAACGGCGGCCACAGGTCCACTCCGGCCCTTGAGTAGCTCAGCGGGATCCTCGACATCCGAATGCGGGTACAAGTAGCTAAAAACACTGGAAGGAGAGCTGAAATCCATGGATCTTGCCTTCCGGGCAGTTGAAGTCGTCTCAAGGTAGTTGCAAGCCAAGTTTTTCACACCTAACCAGACCATTTGGAGACGTTCGCCAATCTTATTGCCGGAGCAGGCGGAACTTCTTTTGGAACCCGCAATAGCTATAACTAACAGGGCTATTAACTTGTACTTCATAGTGCCAAACAATCGCTGGAAACGTCTGGCTTTGTCTAAAACTTTATCCAAATGCTCGTAACATAGCCTTATTCAAAGCCTTCTCAAATTAGCTAATCGCTCCTCAAGATCCTGATCGTCTGGAGATGATCCTTTGGCTGCAGTACCTAACGCGGCAGATTTCACATGACCGACAGTTTCCACTACTACTGCTTTGCCTTTTCCAGCTGTTTTACTGCCTCCAGGTAAGTTGTCCAGCTGGTCACTGAGCTCCAGGCCAAGTTCGTCCAGGACTTGGGCGACAATCGAGTCACTGCAAGGAACGACCCACGCCAGTCATTAATCATCCATATAATCCTCCTCATCAAGGGCATTTTTTAAACCATTTCATACCTCAAGTCATTGTCGTCCGGATCAGTAACATGGTCTTCAACTGAATCGTTAATAGCCTCTTCTTTCAAGTCCATGACGCCACTTTGACGCTCAAATTCATGCAGGATCCGAGCAATCCGAGGAAGCTTGAATTGCCTGCAATATCATCAAATTATCTGTAATTGCTATTATGAAAACCTAAAGAGTAGTTAACTTATGATTGATTACTACTCACGCATTCATAGCTCTTAAAGCTCCCGTTGTTGCTAGTATGGCTTCCGAAATACCATGTTGTGTCTGAATTGTCCGGATCTTGACGCTTACAGCTTCCAGGTTGGCTTTCATCAAAACCATCTTCTTTACGTACCCTCGAGTTCGGGCAAGTTCCTTGGCAAGTACTCTGACAGTGTCCTGGAAAAGATAAGATTGAGGAACATCAATTATCGATTGCGTATTAATAATGAAGAAGCTGTTTACAATTAGCTAAGCTTACAATTTGTCCATTTTTGGCCACTTGTCGAATATTGACAACTGCCCTCTTCTCCTCCTGGTTTAATCGGTGCAGCTCCCGTTCTATGGACCTGATAGCGTTGGTAATTGCCCGTTGATTCTTTCGAAGAAGTTCCTTGGGCGTCAATTTCCTGCCAAAAAGCCAACCAAATAAACTAGGTACTTTACGCGCGTACATATTTCCAAGCTAGCCGGGAACCGTAACTTTTCGGGCACAAAAATTTGGAATTTTTCAAATACCGCTTAATATGGTTTCTATAGGTTCCTATGAATTAGAAAGATTGTTGGAAGTTCCCTTGATGTCAAATTAACATTTATTGACGCCTGAGCGAGTTAAGCGAAGAAACCATTACAAAATACTTTGTACAAATTCTATACCCTATGCAAGGATTCTAATGTGTGCCTTACCGTTTTGTCACTTAATCTTACTATATATATAGCACTGATATCCACTTACTCGTACAACTTGCTATAACATTCAATTTTAGTTACTTAGCCTACTGGAATACCCTTATATCAAGAATTTTCACTAAACTTGAAATTTTTAAACAACATCAGGTTCATCGAGAAATGTCAGGAACTGAATCACATTTAGCTTCACTGAATGTCTACATCCATTGGTTCAGCCTCCGGTTCAACCGATTGTAGCTTCAAAGTTTCTGTTCCCAAAACGAATGGCAAGCGGTCCAGTCCGTCCGGGTCAGCGCGTGGGCTCGTATTAGAAGACGGCGTTCTAGTCTTTCTCTTTCTTGAAGCTGGCGACTTCGGTTTTGTCACGGGTGTATTTTCTGCGCTGGGTATTTGTTCCTCCTGGTTGGTTTTACTTTTTCTGCGGGAACTAGGCGGTCGAGACGTTGGAGTAACTTTCCCACGCTTTTGTTTTGCCAATTGAGTTGACTGCTGCGAGGAGGACTCAGATGAGGACATGTAGTTATGGTCGATATTTACAATGTCTTGTGGGTTGTCCGTAGCTTCAGGATTAGCAACTGTTTGGACCTCAGGTGGAGGTGAAAGAACAGAACTTCTCTCTTCGCTGATGACCACAGTATTCTGAATTCCGTCGCTCAAGATGCCAATCGGCGATTTGTCCTCTTTTAAATCCGGAGTTGTTTCAAAAGCTCCAGCTTCTGGAACGGGAGTGGTTGGCATTGGCGTAACTACTTGTTTTTTCGGTGTTCTGGGAGTTGGCATCAGTTTTGTCCGTGGCTGAAGTTGAGGCTTGGTAACCGGTGTACACATACTGCTAGGCTGGGTGGATGACGATAATAATTTATAAGTTATCTTCCCAGTCGACAATAGGACCTGCGAACCAGTAGGTGTAGCCAATACCGTTCGTGGTGCCACTGAGTTTGGTGTGCGGGCTTCAGCGTTGGAGGATGGTATTGTAGTGGTCATAGGAACCTCAAATGGAGGTAGGTGTCCGATGTTTTCCGGTTTAGTTTCCCGCACAAGTGCTTGTATGGTGTCGTAAATTTCCTTTCTTTTGCCATCTAGTTGCCCGAACCAGTTTCGTAAAGTGTATGGCAGCGGTAGCAGATACGAAGAAAGGGGACAATTGAACAATTTTTCCACGTATTCCAACACGTACACCCCGCAATCGTAAAAATTCTGCTGTTGTGGACAGTTGACTGTTAACCCAGGCATTGTGAACTTGTCGAACACCTTGGTTTTATTTTTTCGGATCTAAAAAAAGAGTAATTTCCCATGAAATTCTGCAACTTTCGTCAGACATCAAAGTCTAGAGCATAACGCACCTTATATTCTTCTTGTAAATATTCCCTCAGTGTCGCTAAAACCTTGGTGTGGGAATCTCCGCCAAGAGAATCGAATATGATGATACATGGCTGACGTATGTTGAAGTCAGTTACACAGAGCGACCCTTCGGTTTTCACCTCAGTCTTGATTTTCTCATCTTGAGTTCCTTCAAGTGGACCACCTGCCACATCCCAGTCGTCATAGGCGTATTTGGTATCTGCAAGTAGAATATATACTGTATACGAATGCAAGAACTGTAAACAATCACAAAGGCTGAACTCTTACACAATATTTCCTCATCGGGGTCTCCGGCGGCCTCGTCGCGTTGCTCGTAATCATAATCGCTTTTCGAGATGTTCATGTCCTTAAGTGCTCCATTGAGCTTTGGCCGATTGCTAGTTGTCGCGCTTCCTTCAGTCGAAGACACTTTCGAGGGGGACAGCGGAATTTTCTTGTCTTTGGAAACATCTGACTGCCCTGGCGAAGATGAACCACCTTTCGAAGTTTCTGTTCCTTCCGGTTGATTATGATCCGTATTTTTAACTTCATCTGCATTGCAAGGCAATTCAGGACCATTCGTCTTGAGACGATATTTCAAAGCTAAAGGTAAGTCGTCAGTTCTTTCGGGCATTCCCGGTGCAGTACGGTAGTTTGGTTGTCCATCGGAAACTACAACGTTTGTCCAGCCACTGATAGGGGAACTATCCTTCAACCATTCTGGACACTCCAATCCGGGGAAACAGATGATCGCAACATACCAATGACACCTGAATAACAAATTTTTGAGTAACATGTGTGAGTCCGGGACCTCTGATGGTTTCAACGATCACTTACGCTTCATTGATTGGCACAATCACATAGTCTTTTGAAAAAATATCCACTTTCCTCGTCCATCGATTCACACGGCTGTGCCGCTTCTCTGCTTCTGTTTTCCCATGGCTATTCCCGGTACTGTTGTCCTTTTGAGTCAATCGGGAATAAAAGAATGTCGAGAATATATGACTACGCTGACGATCTTCCTCATTAAGCACGTTTTTCCAAAAATGATCTAGCCAAAAGTCTATCATCGTATCGTTGAGTAGCTGCTCCGGACATACAGTGAGTATATCTCGCTTCAACAGCTTGAACGTTCCTCGTTGCAAGATTCTGTAAGATAAATCAAAGGGTTTGCAGACACTTCTAACATGAATCATCCATGTAATTTTGGTAACTTAATCTACACTCACTCTCTGTTAGGCTCCGGTAAGTGTATCGCTACTTTTTGCATGGGCCCTGACGGTGACTCTTCCGTTCTCCCTACTGACTTCAAAGCGGAAGACATTACGTTATTCCGAGTCGTTTCAGAAGGCTGGACGGGCGTTGTAGAGGCAGGATTTTGCGAACTATTTACTCGAACCGATTTAGCTTTCGTAGCCACTAGCTTTGATTTTGGGCTCATGCCTCTTTTCAATGGTGTTTGCACACTAGTAGTTCCTGGCGATTTGCAAGACTCTGCAGTTACAGGAGCTACCGATGCCTTCCATACGGCATTTTTATCCCCGCTCCTTTCAAGTGTAACACCTATGACGCCAAATAGCCTGGGCGCATCCCCAGGAGCAACGGCCCAACTTTCGTGGCCGAGCAGTTTATTGTCTTGAATCTTCTTAACTGATGTTTGAGGGAGTGACTTGAAGCGAAAAATAACGTTTTGTTCCTTCGTGTCTACGAAGTTTATAAAATTGATGTTAAGCACTTCTTATTTTCTTCCCTCGTACATTTGGAAAGCTGAAAAAAAACATGAAATACCTGAGCTGGATGAGTCGAACCATGGATCTCCTTGCGCTTCTTTCTTTTTGGGAAGTCCAAAGCGTTTTCTGACCCATGTCGACCACTGTCTTCCCGTTCGTATTAAGATTATACCCTCCGGGGCATAATACATCGAACGCAGAATGGAATCATTGCTAATGACTATATCGGCCGTCGATCCATCTAAAAACCAAACGCGTTACAGTATAAGGTGCGACAGAAGGAAACTGAATATATATTCATTGATGCTCTTACCTTTTAACATAACAGCAAACTGAACGTCCAGTTTTGTTATTGTAACGTCGCTGCATGCATCCACAATATAAGTTCCAAAATGCACTGAAGTACACTTCAATTTCACAGTGGTGAGACTCTTGCTATCATCTTTAACTTCCTTCGCAATCAATTGTCTGGCATTTACTACAGCAAGGATAAAGCAAATGATTACTGAATGGATAGTAGAGCACGTTAAAATCAATCACATTATTTTTGCTACAAAACTCACCGGTTTCTTTCCTGTCTTGTGAAACATTTGAGGCCACCACGGTTTTCTCAGTATTAACAGCAACACCAGTTTGTGACTCCTCTCCGTTCATTTTGGATTTTTTAGTACTCTTTCCCCATGGGCTACGATCTTTCGACTTATTCAGGTCTTCTGCAGATCGTTTTTTCTAATGAAGAAAAGTGCGAAGTCAAGTAAACTTATTGAGAATTCTGTTAAGTGCATAAGAATATTACCTTATCGGTGGGAGAAAGTTTTTGACAGTGGTTACATGAGCTGGGTTGTAGTTTTTGAGCCCCACAATTTTGGCACAACGAACGTGGAGTTGCTCTCATGTTCTTCGCCATTTCGTTTCTTATAGATTCAGGATAACAAGATAGCTGATACTCGGCGTATGTATCGAACGTTGAAGGTCTAAAGAAGAAACCGTATAACTTCTGTTTTGCTTCGTCTTTGAAATGGAAAGTAACCTGTTGTATATCAAACGCATGTATCATTTTCATATTATACTCTGGATTTAACTCACTGATAACACAAAAACTTACTGCGTGTGTAACAGGGACTGAAACGGAAGTTGAACTCTTTTCAACACGTTCTGTTTCTTGGATTGCTAGTAGGCTATTGAGACCTTCAGAAGTTTCCTGTAGTAGAGGCCTTGAACCTTGTACAGCGGAGTCTATTCCTACAGTTAGTTGGTTTTGTTGTCCAGATTCGCTTTCTCCAGTAGTAGAAGTTTGAGTTTTGGCTACTGACACGAGTTCAAAAACCTCAGCACTTGGAGAAATTAAACCACTGTTATCACTCCGTTCACTATTGACTACACTGTCCCAGTAAACGCTGTCGATTTGGAGGCTGTCTTGTAGAACGTCTTGAGCAGCCTCAACTGCATGCTGAGCTTGAGAGGCTATACAAGTAGCTTCGAACGCCAAATGTCGATTCTGTAGTTGCAAGCTTTCATCCGATAATTTATTGTTATCTTTGATTACTCGTTCTTCACTTTTATCTTCAGTTCCTTCAGCTCCACTTTGGCCACTACTTTCACTTACACGTGCTAAACCAGCAGCTCTCTGTGCTAATCCACTAACTGCCTTCGCAAGCGTTAATTCAGTGATAGCACGTTCCGCGGGGGCTTGTTTAACAGAACTTGCTTCCCAGGGATACACACCAGGTCTAACAGGGATCGATACTCCAAAGGATGGTCTGTACTTCACAATGTCGTGAAAAGCATCTAACACAAAAAAACAGATCTATTAGCACCAACATCACTTTCCGATGCTATCGGAATAGCGCCTTAACTGCAACTCACCAGGGTTACTGCGAACTTTTCTTACGAAATCCCTTCTTGACACACTTCGATCGAATTTCAAGACTGTCCGCCTGATCTCAACAAGGTTGATGTTTCTTACGACTTTATTGATTCTGAATCGCTTTCTTTCCTTGCGGATATCTTCGGTGATCACATCCACGGTGTTTCCAGTGGATTCGTAACTCATAGGCGTCGAATCAGGCTCGGTGCATTTTGTCTCATTCATTGCGACTAATATCCGTAAAGGACTCGTGGCTCTGCTCTGCAACACGCATTGTACAGACCCCTTATTAGTTTTTCCCACTTAAACACCAACTTCGCTTCTCATAGACTACAAACTGAACTTAAGTCTGACAAACTATGCATCGTAATTTATCTTTCTTTTCAAAATGCTTATTGTGCACGCCTGCCCCTAGCCTATTAGCTATAAGAACAAAGCAATTTAACAAAACTTTCAGGAACACTGTTTATAGCTTGAAAAGCTTTTTCGCTACCTACACCTGTGCTTAATTTTATCAACTACTTAACACGCTGAAGATAAAATACATCAAAATATATCACAATTTCGAATTCGAAATTTTGTTTAAAAAACCAACAGTTTGCTCACACGTTTCTCCGTAGAGACGTGTGTTCTCGGCAGACTTGTTGTTCACGCTCGTAATGCGCGTCCAACACATGTTTCTGACGCGCTACTATGCCTGTTCATTTGAAACGAGCGGGTTCCCCAAGTATATCTCTGCGGCATTTTCAAGTGTCCCCCAAACAAACTTTCTTCGTCGTATAATATACCGCTAACAACTCTGACACTGGTCCTACAGCCTACAGTTTTTACTTTCAAATGGCCTCTCAGCTTCCAAAACGACTTGAATTAGTTCTGTATTATCAAGAATAACTTTCAATTGCTCAATTCCAGATATGTATTAAGACCCTAAACCTGAGAAAATCAATGACTACAATTAGCGTAGTAACTGTTACTTTAACTTACCTTCATGAAGAATCTATTATTTCAGCTATAACCCGTTGGTCCGAGATCCCAAGTACATCATCGATATTAGCCAGGATGAAATGATCTGCTCCGTCTATCGTTCTCCGTGCTGAAAATGAAAACTTGATTAGACAACGATATCACATTTTGACGTTTCAAACCACATCAATCTGTTACAAACAATGTTCGTTGTTTCAATCAAAACACATTCTGCATCGCACAGTTTGTCACATGCACAACAAGATCAATTCGAAATAATATCAAGTTTCTATACATATTCCTTTTGGTTCAAAGATCTGAATTGATAATTGATGGCCAAGCTAATTTATTTGACACGTATCATTTTAAAACACAACGACTCTGCGTCCCTTGGCTCCTGGAACTATAACAACGTCTGACACAAATTCGGCACAAACTTCTTTTACCAAATTGGTTATTTCGATTTTCTTGTTTTCAGAAATTCAAACTTTGGAGGCAAAATATGCCGTGAACCCTTACCATTGTACTCCCGCGGAATCGAAAAGCACAAGCACTAGAAAACAAACGACTGATTTTTGATAAACACTGAATTTTTTAGGCGAAACTTAACGTTGTTTGAGTTGATGAACTAGAAAAACCACAATATGTAAAAGCCTTCATAGAATTCGCAGCTTCTATTATTATTTTCTGACACCGACGAACACAAATGCGAATTCGAATTGCGTCCGCTTCCCGCCATCCAACAACATTCAGTAGCTCCAATTGGCAACCAACGACGAAAAACCCATTCACTCCTCTGGCCATATAATGTAACGTTACGTTTGTTGTTGTTGCTATTGAATTTTCTAGCTAATCAAATTACAAATTACATACACAAAATGGAAACAATTTTTAACTGCCTATTGTTTGTACTTTTGAACAACCGGTATAATACAACGTGCGACGCGGCACGAAAGAATAAGCAATTGTAATCACGGCACCGCATTACACGGTAGTTGACTCATTTATTATGTTGACTATCGTGTAAACAAGTCTTCAAACAATCATATAAAATCTACAACTACTTCACATCAAAATCAATCCTTGAATTCTTCTTCTTGTGTCACATCCTTGATGAACTTGCGTTTTTCAGCAAGCTGTACATTTTCCAATTCCTCCTGTTCCTTCTTTTCCCTCAACTCCCGTCTGTACCGGAACAATGCCTTCGGCATGCTTAAAGGATTGCGCAGTCTGTAAGGCTCGTTGTAAGGGTCAGAACCTGGTATTCCTTTGGGAAGCTCGAAGAAGCGTGTACGTCTATCCATGGGAAATTCATTGAAGTACACCTAAAATTTCAAAACACAGTGAGACCGATCAAATTATCCCAAATTATATGCATTTCTGAATGTGCCATTTCTCCCCAAACCTTAAAGATTCGTTCCCAATCATATATCTCTGGGTAACTCTCCGTTTGTCCCTTCTGCTGGAACTTGTGAGTGTACATGTCACGCAAGGTTCTGAACAAAAACCTCCTGCGGTATTCATCATCAATGTCTTCCATGTTTTCCGACAGGTAAGGCATAACATCTTGTCCTTTAGGCGATACAGGTGTTGCGGGAGGGTTCAAATAAAACTTTATGAGAGTCTTCAAAATTTCGTCATCAACGCTACCGTCTTGACTGAGTAAAGGCCGGTTTGCTGTCCTCCAACAAATGTTCTGCAGCTTGTTCTTTGGCATCTGTCGTTCTAGATAAACGAAAAGCTATGAGATTGATGAAACAAATTGGTTAGTAAAATAATCTGTAGCTGACAAACCTCCTAGGCCAATTGTATTCAGCTGATACGCATAAAATGCCCAGTACAAACCGTCGGTACTAATGTGTTGGGTTGAAAACGGGTAGTCGAGATCACTAAACTGATCAAAGCCTGCAAAACCAATGGAATTCAGAATATAGGCTCTACGCCCTAGGTCCAGGATGGGGTTAAACGAATCCCACATACCGAAATACATTGCTTGTGCTACCATCCTTGAGAAACAGGACAAAACAGCCTGTGAATCCAAAGCAGAGTCCTGGTCAGCATCGAAATGGGCTTTCCATTCCTCTCGTATTTTATGTGGCTCTACAAGATGGTGTTGCGGATGTATTGACAACAGTGAAGAACGAAATGAGTCTCCAGACCAATGTCCTGTGGCCAAACTTACATTAGAAATCAACTGCAGGAAATACACATTTGAGGAATGATCTTTAACTCTGCCGTTACCTGGTAGGAACGTGGCCATCCTTATGTCCACTTTACTGTTATAGTTGCTATCCGAATGAGAGAATTTGTCGGGGATTTGTTCGCCTTTTTCGCATAGTTCTGAATTCTGGTCCACAAAATTCCGAATCGGTTCCTCTGTCCGCAGCTGCATTAGCGAGCTTGACATGTACTGGAAATTTCTATCGGGATCAATAGCCAATCATTTTAATTTAAACTATAGTCATACGTTTCGAACTTTTATCAGTACCAAACTTACTTTTCCACCGGGTCGCCTACTTTAGCATAGAACTCAACTCTTGAACCAGTATCCTTGGACTGTTTCTTTAATTCTTCGCATTTCTTCACCTTCCGTTCTCGCCTCTTCTCTAATTTGCTTGGAGCAACCATTCCAGCACAAGACCAGAATGCTTCTATTTTGGGTTCATAATCAATCTGGTGAATAAAGAATAGTTTGATTACAGATTCGTATTTTTGTTTAAGAAATCAGACTTCATTTCGCCAGATCTTACCCGACAATCTTTCAAATGAGGAACTTCTTGACTTAGAACTGCTAGCAGCAAACGATTTACTTGGTAAATAACGTTATTAGCTTCTTGAACAGCACGATCACGGGTTTCCAGTTCCGGGTCAGTCACAAACTTTTTACTGAAACGATTTAAGAATGAAGTAATAAATAATGGCTTGAGTATTGCTCCGTTAGCTGAAAATTATGATTGAAAACATACTTCGTGCTGTAGAGTTCAAACTGGACAGCATCCTTGACAGAATCCCTCAATTTGTCACAGTAGTATTGCGCTTGTTCCTCTACAACAGGGTCGGAGTACCATGAAGGCAATTCACCTCTTGGCATCACATGTGTTCTGGTAATATACTGATAGTATGGCAAAGAATTGTATTGAAACGAGTCTTCTCTCAGAGGGAACATCCACCAGCCGTACTTCCTGAAAGATCACAAATCAGACCAATAACAGTGATGACATGAGCCAGCTCGAACTACTACAACCAATTCGAACTAATTCTTACCGTCTTATATTCATGGCGATGAGTTTGTCCTCAACAGTCCTTCCACTTCGGACTGATGATTCCCATTCTTTCATTTTGGCCAGATATTTCTTCTGAAGATCGTGTAGTTTTCTTTCTTCGGGGTTGATCGGTGGGTAATCCGGTGTCTCAGTGAAGTCGTCTTCGAAGGCTTTTAAACCTTGGGGATAGGCAAACCTTGAAGCTGATCTGACCATGGGAAAATGGCCTGACTTTTTGCTCCATGGTGAATACCGGAAACCTTGTTGCGGAACTGAAGCTGCGTTTTGTAGCACCCGACGGTGAGAGCTACGTGCACTTCTGATGAGCTGAACGGTCATTTTGCAAGACGCAAATTTCTGTAGCTTTAGCTATACATGTTCATGAAGAACGAACCATAACAAAAAATATTTGAAATTATGATCCGCGATAAAAGTTAGAAGCAGAACCGCTACACGAGGATAGGATCACAACACAAAAATCAAAATTCGCGGGTCGCGGACTAATGGTAATGCATCGCTTCATTTAGTTCGTCTACAAAAGTTTCTTCAACTGGTTGATCTGATTATATAATCTGATGTGAAGGATATTCAACGTTTTCATCCATTTAGTTTAATGTTGATAAAGTATATCTTTGAATCTGGAATTAACAAGCGTTATTTAAACTTGATAGGTTTATCCTTGCACTGATCGATGACGTACTGAGTAAACTTTTTCAGGAACTTTGGGTATTCGCGTTTGTAAACGGCACGAAGAGCAACTGCTGGTGCCCAACCACCGGGATTAACTGCAATTAGAAAATATTCGATTAAGAATCATGACTTAAAAGACGGTCTTGTATTGATAACGCCTTTACGAATGGGTTGATTCTTACCGACAGAGCAGTATGTGACTTTGCAAGTTAAATTATCTCGAGTTATTTCACCACCATTCTTCGGTGGTTCCACCATAGTCTGGCAAACAAGGGCGACAGTCAGAAAAACTCTGATGAATTTTCCCGAATTCTTGTCTGGAGCGCTTCTGTGGTCCGTCGATTGGTTACAAACGATCCAGATGTTTTGTCCGTCCGGGTCATGTTTATCAGGCACTTGACGTAAATGCGACCAGAACAGGGCATCTCTTTGGGCGGCAGGCCATATACGCTTATGAACTTGCAAGAACACGAGCGTATCGTCTGATATCTTTTCTAGTACCCTCATTTGCTCTACAGTCACTGGAGATCAAACAATAATACGTGTTTAGCTATAATCCTTCAAAAATCTCATGTAAGCTGTATAAGTTGCACTCTAACTTACTTTCCCACTCCATACGGTATTCGGGAGCAAAGAAATAATGACACATTTCATATCCGGTGACACCCTTGACTGTATGGACTGCTTTCAGAGGATCCACAACAAGGCCGTCAATTTCTTCTTCGCGTTTGTACATTTTCATTTCCCCATCCTCGGCAAATAATTCCCAAACACCTTCTTCAACACCTTGGCGCGCATAGTGTAATTGTTGCTGCGTCACTCGCTCAATGTCGGTCCAAAGCGGATGGGACGGGGCACCAACGGTCGATGTAGCAAGTGGAATAGCTCTCAATCTTTCCCGGAAAGCTTCTTCTTCATCCATGCGATCAAGTCCTAACTCGACTGCGTCGTAGAACTCTTCCTCGTTCATGGCACTATGCGGTCCTTCCTATCAAAATGATAAAGTTGGTTATCAATTTTCTTCAAGATTCATACACTGTAATTGTATTAGCTCTGTCGCACCTCAATGTCAGGTCCACCCATTACCACCAACTTCTTACTATCATGTGCCTCTTTTAAAGCTTCTTTGAAGTAATCTTCGATTTTCCTCCTTTTCTCTAATTCTCGTTCGAACCGCTTTCTCCATGTATCCTCCCGCTGTGACATGACATCGATGCAGTGCGACAGAGACGTCAATATACCAGCTGTCGTGGCCTGCAACAGAAAACAACGTTAAATAGATCCCCACAGTTCCACAAAGAACCATCAGAACAACAAATACCTTGAATGTTATTGCTTCGCCACGGAAATCAACTGGCTTCAATCCCTTCTGTGCAAATACTTCATTGATAGTCAAATTCTCTGAAAAAATGAACACTTATAAATTAAATACTCCACAAACGAAAGTGCGGCTGCCGCATTTAACCATGTCAACAGGTTCGAAGAGTTGCATGACTATAACACCTTACCCATGGGCGGAGGAGTGTAAAACTGTTGTGGGTCAGGAGACTGCGACGTAGGCGGGCTTTCAGGAATACCATCCAACCCATCAGGTGACGAAGGAAAGCCAGGACCGCTACTAGAACATGCGTCAAAGTAGTTTTGCAAGTTTTCAATCTGATGAACCAGTATATCTCGATATGTCTCCAGTTCCGCCAGCTTGATCTTCAAACCTCGACCCTTGCGAAAACTAGATCCCGACGTAGTCGACGGATTGTTTGATGATATCGAAACGGCACTGCCATGACGACGTAGACTATTTTGACTCCCGTATCCTGATTCATGCTGCAAATAGTAAATTCGGACATCATTCTCAAGAATACTGATGGTGACAGCCATCGCTAATGCCCATGACTCCTGATGCTTACTTTTGAATGCTCCAAAGCTTCCACCCATTTACTCTTTTGTTCTGGTGTCTCAGCTCGTAGATACCATGCACACTCATTCACCGACACATCGAACCGACATTCGTCAAATTCATGGGGCTAGAATACACAATAATTATATACATTCAACAATTATCTCTTCAGTCATCTTCGCAGCCTGTTCTTATTTGTATATGTTGAATTACTCACTTTGATATTCGCCTTCAGGATTGAAATGGACCCACGACACCCAAATTTGAGTTCATGTTCTGACTTGTAGTATGACAAAGTTCCATCCTTCAGAATAATGTATCGCGACTGCCACCCGTGGATGTAGTTAGTCCATTTACTTAAAGCTCCTTTCAACTCGCCTTTTGATGGCAGACCTTCGTCCTCTTCATCTGTCAAATTCGGACTGTTTTCGTGCGACATGGTTCATGGAGAGCTGAAGGACGAGGTCCGTATTTCTGATGGCCGGATTCTGTAAAATCAAACCAAAGCTGTATTAGCTTCTTGTTTCTTCAACTTGCTGATTTCACCACCCAAAGAATCAATACTTCCAAAGCCCCCTACATAATTCATTTCAAATAAAGTAATTAAATGTCAAATTGTCGTATTCATTTACCTGAGTCAACTGACGGATGCTGATGATTTTACTGTCTTGTTGATTCCGGATGACAAGCCTCTCCGAATAGCTGTGAACAATTATTTCGCCTTGTGGTAGCTTATTTTATCTTATCCGAAAGTTGCGAATCTCTGCTTTCAAATTATGTCAATAGGCCAATTATGAATTAAATGCAATTGCGAATTGTACATACTGCTACACATCAAGCAGTTCAGGCTTGAATTTACCATTGATTTCCTTCAGCAGATGATCTCATATAAACAAAACCGAGCCATCGAGCGTTCAGCTTAACACGATTCATGTAGCGTCCATTTACTCTGTGAATGGTCCCTCTTAGGTTGGACACTGCCTGTTGTTTCTCAAACGTCAACTCCCATATGAAAGGCGGCAGATTTCAAAAGTTCCGCACAACGTGGTCTGAAAAACCATGTGTGAAGTGTAGCGAAAAAGTCGGGAATTTTCTTCTTCAGATGATTGAGTTCAAAGTTATAATCGCAGTTAAATTTTGCAGTTTTCAATAAATCCGGGGACGTATCTTTTCAGAGCCCTTGAAACCCGTTACTTCCGTTGGCATCTTTAAGCCGAATTCATCAAGATGCAAAACGACGACGTAAGTTCAAATTACCAAAACGTCTTTTGAAACCTTAATTACGAAGCTAACGATGACTGAATCTCTCTGTTGAATTCCAGGTTATATGGGGCATCATCAACAAATCTTTTTGCTCCTTCAAAGTCAAGTAAGTTGATATACCTGTGGTTTGAATCTATATGGCGGTTTTCAGTACCGACTCTAACTGTCTTTCTGTTCCTCCAGCACCAAGACGCATAAATTTTGCCGAAATGAGTACAATCTAACTGGCCTGTGCAGCCGGGTATCGTGCCCTTTAGCAAACAGTCAGTATGCAACGGTTCGAGAAGAAAATGGTGTTTGCTATTTGTACATGAAAACTATCGAACGGTACGTGGAAATCTATGGATCAATCTTATCATTTTAAATATGCGCAATGAGTGACTTACAACCATTTTAACTTTTCAGAGCTGCATTCCCTTCAAAGATGTGGGAAAAAGTCAAACTATCACGTAATTTTGAAAAGGCGATTGCTCAAATCAATGAAAATCTTGTGTTCTGGCCAAACTACATGAAACAGAAATGCAAGCAGAGATTCGTCAAGATTACCCAATATTTGATTCGTATGCGAAAATTGCGGCTGAGGAATACGTAAGGAAAACTTTTTAGTGCAAGCCAATCACTCAGTCAGTAGAACTTGATTGACATGATTCGAATTTTTAGGAAGAAGCTTGTTCCTGTTCCACGAAAGATCGAGAGACGAGAAAGAAGGCGAGAAGATAAGGCTCTCATAGCAGCAAGACTTGACACAGCTATTGAAAAGCAACTGCTGGAACGGTTACAGAAAGGAGTGGTAAGTTGCAAATCCTGGTCAGCAATCAAAAAGCAGAATTAGTTGAATTCAATCTTGGCTCTTGTTTTCAGTATGGTGATATCTACAACTTCCCCAAACTGGCCTTTGACAATGCTTTGAAAGAAGAGGAAATGTCGGATGAAGAAAATCGGGAAGCTGAAGACGAAGAAGATGATGTAACTACTTCTGTGCTCTTTTGGAATATTTAAACCTGCACATTTTTAAACATGACATGATTCTTTACAGGAGGATCGAGAGATTGATAAAGAAGTTCAAGACGAATTAGAAAGAGAAATGGAAGACGAAGACGAGGACCTGGACCGCGTTTACGTAGCCGCTGATGACTTTGACGAAAGTGATGTATCTGATATGGAGGTAATTTGGAATTTCATCTTCCGTAAATTATGAACCATCGTGATTTGGAGTTTTTGATGACTCGAATACGTTCTAGGATATTAATGAGGATTTACTCGACGAAATCGAAGCAGAAGCTGAGCCCACTACCTCCAAAGCCCTCCTGCGCCAAAAAACACGACCCACAATCGAAGTCGAATATGAAATGGAAACAGAACCATCGCCTGCAGCAAAGTTAACTACAAAGTAGTGGGAATTACACGTTAGTTAGACTAATCCATGTTTCTATCTCGTACTTATGACGTATGTTGATCCTCTTGGAACAGCTGATGTAATGTTCCAGTGACTAATATTTTGATTATCTGTTATAAACAGAAGCTATTCTTAGGTACAGCCTGAGGCATTCAAGCACTTTTCCAACTACAATCAATGTCCATCCTTGCCAGTCATTCAGGAAGCTTGCTGCAGTCCTTCGAATCTTGGATGCATCACCAAAGCAAGATTGCATTGCATCTTCATCTTTTCTGCAGAGTAGCTGTCTTGTTTAAGTTTAAGTTTGTTACCGTATCTTCTTTGGCTATCCACATGGTATTCAATGTTTCATCTCCCCCCAACAGAAATTTCTTCCTTTGAATCAACAGCATCTGCCTCTGTCTCTACTCTACAAATCGTTTTCCTGCTTCTATTGTCATATATTTCATGGCCATGTTTATCACACTCTTGTCAAATCTGTCCAACTGCCTTAGTATTCCAACCCTATGAATAGTTTAGTTACAACAGCTCATCTTGTCTTCTTCACTAATACCATTACCTCTTGACTCATTTGATTTGCTATGCTGTACATAACCTCGAACCCTTCTTCTCTGTTCTACTTGCTTCACAGTTACACTAAAGCCAATTCCATGTGGGCAACTACGCACCTAAACATCAGTGCCAGTCGCATCGGAACAACTCTTAGCATTCGTCACAAGCTTCCCGTACAGATAACGTGTATATAGTTAATCAGTCAGTTTAGCAGCAATGAGCTAGATTCGCTGCGTCAACAAATCGCATTCCATGTATCACTTTTTGAGTTCGAATAGGAATAGTGACACATGCACTTGAATCCCGTGATAAGAGACATACTATAATATCTCATCTAACCACGGTCAACACCATTGCCCGTAGTCAGAAGTGTAGTGTAGTACCTGAGGGGAAATCGGACATGTCCCTATTAGATTGTATATAAAATGGTTCAATCGCCGGTTTCTAATTCAGTCGAGCAAAATCAGCCAACAAGAGTGCATAGGAGTCCATCATCTCTTCAATTTTTGACATCAGCGACACGTGACAGCTAAATTTCAAAACCTGACCTACGAAACGAACATGGATACCGCCATCGAAGTAAGCCCTTCATCAGTATTTTATTCGAAATTCGAAAGTGACAACTTACAGGCTAACCCTATTTTTGTTACTCTTTTCAGACATCCATTGACAAAGTAGACGAGATCTCACTGAAGGAAGACACATTCTCATCTGACCATACAGTTCTACACACTCCTGAAACGATGGATCATCGGCTTTGGCCTGAAGTCGACCGAGTCACAAAAGAGCAGCTCAAGTTAGCCCTCCAAGGCATTGACGACGGATGGAAGCTCTTTGCTCAGAACGGAGAAATGCGAATGTACACTAGGGAAAAAGTAGTGGACGGCCTTGCAGTGGACCCCTTGAAAGCTGTTCATACCGTCAAGGGCGTCACTGGATTCGAAGTGTGCCATTACTTTTTTGAACCTCAGTTTCGTCGTGATTGGGAAAGTGAGTATCGTTCATGAGCACAACCTTCGGGACTCAGCGTGACCTTGATCGGAGCAATCACAATCAATTAATTTCCAACCTTTGTATTATTGCAGCAACTCTTGAAGAGATGAAAGTCCTCGAAAAGCTATCAGACGACTTGCTTATCTTCCACCAGATCCATAGACGTGTTTGGCCAGCTTCACAACGTGACGCTGTCTTTTGGTCTCACCGGCGTCTTGTTCAATCTAGTCCTTCGTCTGATATTTGGATGGTTTGTAACAACTCCATGGATCACGAAGCAGTTCCGGTACGTTCTAGACTAAAAGACGGCGATGGCAATGATGCATGAACTGACTAACTGACCCAAGTTTTGATTCACAGATCGAGAAAAATGGAAAGTACTGCCGAGCAACTCTGACCGTAGGCATGGTGTGTGAAACTATCTATGACACTAGCAAACCGAGAAATGAGCTTAAAAGAGAGGACATAACCTGTAAAATTCATTACTGTTCTGCCGGTAACTGCATATAATCATAATCAACATTTTCAAGTTACAACTTGAAGCTAAAGCTAAATCTTATTCTGCATGTTTCAGTACATCCCGGGGGATGGGCACCAGCAGCAGCCCTAAGGCAAATATACAAGCAGGAGTATCCCAAGTTTTTACGAACTTTCACAAAATTTGTAGCTGACCAATGTGAGAAGAATCCAATTCGTTTTAGCAAAGACTGACTCAGAAGGACAATGTGCTGTGCAATATATTATTTTTAACAGAGAATCATTTTCAATATACCAATACCGTTTACTGATATTAATATAAAACATTTCGTAACAAAATGATCAAAACGATTTTACTCCTACAAGAAAAATTAGTCAACTATTGCTTAACCCGGCAAGGAAAAAAAGTTTCTTGGCGAGACCTGGCTAACCCAGGTCACTTGAAACGAAGTTACATTTGAGCAGTACAGCTTTGAAAACAGCCTTCTTAACCAAGGCGCATGATTGAATAATCTGAAAAACATTTCGTCAAGCTTCATTTCCAAGTGGAGTGCAATGTTCTCATGTAGTCTGCGGCAACTTCGCTCATGGTTAATGCAGCGTCAATGGCACCAAGTCCCTTGTACTGTACTAGCGACAGACCGGCAATGCCCATCAAGGTATGCAAAGGGTCAGGAACAGTATTATCGCATTTTCCGATGCCTCCGTAAGGATTCTGGTTGCTCAAGATAAAATCCACGTTTCGATCTCGGTCGCTGAACGACAGGCTACCCAAAAGCTGCAAATAAAATCAGGAACCAAATTCAATCAGTAATGTGAATTTTATAATACTCAAGTTGCAATGAAGACTGAAGTACCTGCAGCGTGGCTCCTACCCAATACGAATAGCAAGTATCTTCAATCTTGTTAGGCCTGCCAACAAATCCGAATTCTTGTCGCATCAGACACCACCGTACTAGTAGATCGATCTGGTGAATTCAAATTCATATTCGTTGTAATCCTTCGTTTTTGCAGATATTCATTCATAGTTAACATGTATACCTCTTTTGGCGTTAGGCACTCTTCTAAAGCTCCCAGCAGCTTCAACGAAGCTACAGCACAGTAACTGTAAGCGGCATGTCCTTCAGTTCCCACAGATCCTGATCCAAAGGATCCTTCATGTGTCTAAACAAAATAGTATTGATATGAAAAGATTGATTTAGCCTTTAAATCCCTAGAAATACACATAGCCACAAACACCCACAAGCTTACCATACTCTTTTTGATGAATGCCTTCAAAGATGTAACATCAATTAGCGAGAAATCATTCAAAATGTAACAGATGCAAACAGCGCAATAGACGAATCTCATGTCAGTTTCCTCACATCCGAAGCTCGCTTTGAAGCTAAAAATAATAAACGATTGTTCAGGTTCGAAGTTCTTTGATAGTTAAAGTTCTATCACCAGGGCCATACCCGCCATTGGGCTTCTGCAAAGCGGCAACTCCCTGCAAAATTCGTTTACGGTCGATCCTCTTCATATCATCTCCTAAAGTTAACAGGGTTACCAAAGCGGAATATGTAAAAGTTAAATGTCCGCTGTAGATGTCCAGTGGCAGTTTCTCGCTCAAATCCTTGTCCTGGTGGTCCAAGAAAAATGCAGGCGAACCCTGGAAACCTGATCTCTCAGGCGGATCTGAAACCACGAACTTCCCATGTACTGGACCATTTCGCTCTTTGAAGAATTTCAATTGTCAATGATATTCGCACCTGCCGAAATCTGCAGATAGTACGTCCATTCTCTAACTATAGTAACCTCCCTTTCAGACAGCACTGATAAGGATTTCAAAAGGTCCAAACTGGTCACGGCAAAATGCAGGAACGTCATTCTAGCAAGAACCAAAAACGATCATCAAACATCAATTCGTAACTTTGATGCATCTAGTGTTAAGTCATACCTTTGGGAATCATACTCTTCGAACTCGTCAGACATGCCTTTCAGAATCACTCTGCAATACTGAGCGTGTCGGTTGACAAGTAGGTCCATTCGCCAGTTAGGATTCAGATAAACAGAGAAATCGGACTCATTTTCCGTCTTCTTTTCTGAAGGTTCCTGCTCCGGTGCAGAGGTAGAACTGGAACTACTGGGAGCTTCTGCCATCGTAAGGCTGATTTGAAAAGTAAAAGAGCAGAATTAAAATTTAAATCTTTACTCGAAGGTATTTGTTAGTTCAGCAATGATAAGCTAATTCTGTATACTAGAAAATTACCCGATTGTTAAACGCCTATCAAGTTTCAAAATCCCAGAAAAACCGATATAAATTCTCGATTGTTTGTATTCTGACTCACAAACCGATTGATGACAAACCGTCAGACAATCGGAATCTTTTTCTAATTCAAAAAACTTCCTTCCGCTCGCGCCCATAAACTCTATGACTTTCCTGGTTTCGCAATCACAACATTGACCGGTAGTCAAGTCATTTTTGTGTTTGTTTACAATGGCGTATTTTGTATTTGAGCTTGTTTTTCATAACTTGAGCAGTTGAATTATTCCCAGTTTACAGCACCAATGTGACGCAGATCGAAATTACTTGCCCAACTCTACGAAGCTAGTCATTCAGTCGTGTCAAAATGTATTTAGTTCAAGTTAAATTTCTAGTGGTTTTGCTAGCCTCGGCGTTAGAGCCTATTACGTCGCTAGTTCCGAATCGGGCAAACCCGAATACTTTCATTGTAAGTTTTCAAAATAGTGGTTCCGGCAATGAGACCATTTCACAACCTACAAGAAAACCGTTGCTACTGCCGAAAACAACCTATCCATCATCCACGGTTCAATCACCATGGAGCCCTCCAAATGAACAACTTCAGGAACTGGACGGTTCGTTTGAAAGTCATACTAGGAACAGGGCTATCCTCTACGCCCAAGGAAATTTGCGGATGACCAAGTACCGAAGGAAGTCCAATACCGTTCTACGGTCATGGGAGAAATCACAACCTCAGTCTGGAAACTCAACTTTCGTCAGGAATCTCAATTGCTACTACACCGTTCCTAGATACGACGATCGTCCGTTTCCAGTATTTCCAGAGCAGATTGATCCTCATTTATGTACCCACATCATTGTGGGATTCGCTCGGATTGTAAATTCCACTGTGGTTCCTTCAGATGGTAGAGATTTCGAAGTAATATAAAGGACCAAAATGACTATTCAACATGCGTTTCAGAATCAGTACAAATCCTGCATTTATCGATTTTCAGTTCTACAACCGCACATTGCGATTGAAGAGCAAGAATCCAGATCTGAAAATCATGTTGGTTGTGGGTGGCGGTGGTGGACGTTCGAGCTTTGCCGAGATGATCTCTGCAAATTCTACCAGGCTGCAGTACGTCGCGCTGAATTACAGCCACATGATTTTGGTTATTTGATTCGATTTTATATATTGTTGTTGACTATAGATTTCTTCAAAGTTGTGACCGTCTCCTGCAGCAGTACCCATTTGACGGCTTGGACTTTGACTGGGAGTTTCCTGCCTGGCAAGGCAAGATCGAAGAAAAGCTTCAGTACATGTCCTTCCTACGTGACACTAGAGCGTTCTTCTCCCAGAAGAAGTCTTCGTTTTTACTATCAACCGCAGTTCCGGCATCTCAACCAATAATTGACGTTGGCTACAATGTAGCGGAATTGGCCGAGTAAGACCGTCTTGAGTAGGTTCTCTAATCATGACTTCCCAGGACATCATAACGTAAATATTTCGTTGTTCTGCAGGACAGTTGACTTCATCCACTTGATGACCTACGACTTTCATTTTTACACACCCGTGACTCCATTCACTGGTCCAAACTCACCGTTAAGAGCAACTGCGAATGACATTGGCCTTCTCAAGACTATGAACACTGAATGGGCTGCAAAGTATTGGTATCAGAATGGCATGCCAGCCCACAAGATCCTGGTGGGGATACCCGCTTACGGACACACTTTTCGTCTTGTAGATGAGCGTGAGAGAGGATACTACTCCCTCGCTAATGGAATTGGATCTGTAGGAGTCAATGGTTTTGCCAACTACCCCGAAATTTGCGACTTCTTAGCCAAAAACGGATCCTCCGTCGTGTTCGACAATGAAACTGAAGTGCCATATGCTAGCAATGGGAAAGAATGGATCTCATTCGACAACGAAGAGAGTGGTAAACGTAAGGTGAGTAATGCATAATTCTTGGAATCAGTTTGAATTTTGACTTGAGCTTATTGTGATTCTTGAAATGTTTTACAGGCTGAATGGATACGTGATAATGGATTCGGCGGTGCAATGATTTGGTGCATAAATGCTGATGATGCTTGGAAGATGTGTAAAAATAGTCAAGATGTTTTCCCCATTATCAATGCTGTTAGATCTGTGCTACTGCCAAAGGTTCTAGAGTCTGAGAATCAAGTCGAAGCATAAAAATATTGTGACTTTTAAAGATAGATATGCAATAGCTTCTTGTATCTCTTAATGGCTGTCGTCTTATATTGTGTTGTTTGAAATATTGCGAATATATAATGATTGACTGTGATTGAAACTTCAGCAAATTGTCAGTTAAACGAAACCATGTTTGTGGCGCCTAACATAAAGCTGATTATGTCTCTGAATTGTCTGAATTCTGAACAGCATACAGTTAAACGCTCCAGAGTCATTTGTGGTGGGCCATCTCCAGTATTTAGCATGCCACCAAACTAAAGAACGCGAAAGTGTTTTGAGTTTGCAAAAAGCGGGAACGAGCCAGTGTTTTCTTGTAAAACCATTCTCGAAACATGTTGACCCGCAGTTAATCTGCCGCATGCAGTTTTCTCATACTGGCATTACATTTTTTGAACAAAATTTCCACTATATTTAACTACCGCAAGCATTGCTCAAGTTGTCGACTATGGACAGTGTGTTCCACCCGAAGTCAAAACGGTGGATTCATCCCCCAGTCAAAACTGCAGAAGACGGCAGTTTGCCCAGTCCTGAAACCGCAACTCAGGATTTCTTTACTTCGGCGACAGCAGGATCCATTTCAAACTTGTCATCCCTGTTAGGTGGTGTTGGTATTAAAGTTGAAGGCCTTGACGAGGAGAACATTCTAAGTCTTGGCTTAGACCTGAAGGAACGCGCTCATGACGACAAAATTGACCGGATCAATCAGCTGCTCCTAACTGGGTTCGATGAAGCGGCTGACAGGTTGTCCAC
>JAQGBJ010000804.1:0-31504 GCA_034698345.1 Sphaeridia pumilis | reverse complement strand
TTTTTCACACGGTGATGAGCGAAAGTTGATGTAGATGAACGGAAGTCGCGAAACGAATAAAGAGACTATTATTGCAAACAAGTTTGCCCCTGTCTGAATTGTACCTTGTTAATGCTAGATTACGCTTGTTTTAGAAATCTCCAGCTTACAATGAAACGATATTTTATATTGCACTCGTCGTAAGATAATTGCTTCTGCTTACAACAGTTTTACTGATGATACTTAGGATCATACGAAAAATTCTTTATTCTCAAAGTTCAATGCCTAGCGCCATCATACGCATGACAAAATTTGGTGTAAACTCGCATTAACGGACAAATTGAAGTGATTGAGAGCTCCGCTTGATTAGCAGTATAACTCAGTCCATCTCATCTTCATCTTCATCTTCAGAATCAGGCAAATCTGAGTCTTCATTGAACAAATCTTCATCGATAGGTACATCAGTGCCGTTAGCTCCGTCACCACTACTTCCAGGCACATCGGTATTCAGTTTTAGCTGCTGTAATCGGTCAGATGTCGCTTGGGTTCCACTGTCGTCTACGTCTTGTGCCGAGAATTCAAGGTCATCAAACACAATTTCCTTGTACTGTGTAAGATAAGTATTCATTAGTGATTATCATAGCAAGTAGGTCAATTATGCCCAAATCGAGTTTTTGACTGACCTCGTTTTCGTCTTGCTCTTCTTCATTTACTAAATTTCGCGTATCGAAAGTTTCATCGCCTTCTTCCATGTCGGCATCTGCTGCCATTTCGGGGTTAAACGTAAACATTTCTCGACCTGAAAGCTGTAATCAAACCACATGACGTTTAGTAATCCATGCAGTGCTCCAAATAATGTCAATTGGAACTAATTTTCTTACCCCGACTTGCCGCCCAGCTTTGAAATCTGCTCTTTTCTTTTCCTCGTCTTTCCGGAGCGCTTCTTTACGTTCTTGTATTTTCCTCTTCTTCCATGCTACGAACGATTCTAGCGTCACCTTAGTAAGATTAGCTCCCAAAGCTTGGCGTTCCTTTTCGATTAAATCTTCCAACGAAAGTTCATCTTTCTTGGCGGCATCTTTAATTTTATCCTATGAAATTGTGAAAAAAAATAATTTTAGTTTCCACTAATCATTGTTAGCCCTGAGAACTTCGATCACATCAAATTACCCTTTTTAAGACGAAACCAGGAGGTAAGGCGTGACGATAATGGCAATCTTCTCCATTAGGACATGTCCAGAACCAACCGTATTTAGATTTCTCCACAGCGTCCAAGAAGAATTTACAAATCTGTGGAAAATAAAGTTTGAGTCTGTAAGCATTTTGATTCCCATCAAACTTGCATCAAAATCTTGGTTTTGGACTAGCACTTACGATATCTGTTTGAGGCTTGGTTTTATTCGTAGCCCCATGTTTCTTTTCTACCACTTCCTTGAGCTTTTCTTCATCCCATTGATCCATCGTATCGGCATTTTCATCGTCTCTGACATCACAATATAGGGATCTCTTCTCAGCCTTACGTTCAATGGTCAGGTCATGCGAGAACTTACACTTGGTTCCCTTAGTGCACTGACCAGACTTGAAAAACGCACAAAGGACCGTTTTTGGATCGACACCTGTAGGATATAATTGTCATTTTCTATAACAGCTGGCACTCATTATAAGTACATAACTACCACTGAGAACCGCTCTGTTAGACTTACCCTTTTCAACCTTCTGAGCCTGAGTAACGGGTTTGAACAGTGCGGTCATCAAAGGATCGTCCTCCACCTTTTTCTTGCCAGCCAATTTATCTGCCTCCGCTTTACGAGCCGCTGGAGTGCCACCATGTTGCACTTGCTTTTGGACTTGTTGAATGAATTTTTGCTGCTTGGAACCCTTCTTGTTCTTCAGACCGAACGTTTTATCCTGGTACGAAATAAAAAAAAGAATCATCATCAATCATAGAGGTTCACTCATAGAATGTGTTTGAACCGTAAGTGCACAATTCATACACTTATGTGTCCTGTCCTGAAGGACAATTAACTTATGTATTTACCTCAATAACTTTTTCCTTCTTCTTTTGCTCCGTTTTCTTGCTAGGAGCTGCTGCCTTCTTCGGTGGCATGTTGTCAAAAGCTGATCTGATCGATTAAGTTCAACTGCAACAATAACAAACAAAAGCCGACAATTTGCAATTATTAAATTCTTAGACACTTCCGCTAAAATTGCCAATATGAAATCTGTTACTGCTGAACTTACCGATTTTCCAGCTCCTACCGCTACTTTCACGATTTTCAAGTATATTTACAATGAGGATTAATGCAGCTTCTTAATTAATCAGAACGCCACTTTGAATCACGCTTCAAAATTAAAAACCGAACGAAAAATGATAGCATGCGGAAGATTGTAGAAAAAGTCCGTGAGAAGAGTTAGCGCTAGACCTTCAGCGACGATCCGCCCGCAAGTGCACTTTGGTCGAATTTGTGGAATGAATGATTGTAGCCTTAAAATTGTATACATATTATGATTTCCCGCATGCATGATAACGAATTGGAGTGTCTAGTGTTCGAATCATGCATAATTCCAGTGTGTCAGGAAGCCGTTGGGAGGAGTATTAGGTACATCGAAGGTAAAAGAGCTTCCAGAATTACGTAACATACTGTCATGGGGCGAACAAAATTCAATGGAGTGAGTACTGTACATAGAGCGAGCAGATTCATTCTGCGAAGGAGTACTCAGGACACAGGTTGTGGTCGGTTGTGAGTGAGAGAGAAACAAAATATTCGCTTAAAATACGCCCAAGACTCTGAGGTTTTACGTTATTTCGGGCAGAAAAGCAGCAAGTCGTGCAGGTCAACCGTCCTTGTTTTGCGCAGACACACTTGACAATCCCCGAAAAGAATTGTATTGGAAGAGCAGTGAAGTTCAGTTTGGAAGGAATACGTGCTGTAGAAGGAGGAGAAGAAGCACGTAGACAATAGACCAAGGCACAACTCCGATCCACAAAAGTTGGATTCCGCTAAAGCGCAGACACGAGCAAAGACTGAAAGGGATCTGCGATCGAATCGAAGAATACTCGACCATTCACAACTACCGCTTGGACGAGCTGCACAGAAACTCAAAACTGTCCACTTGACCTCAGGTCACTCAAATCGCCAAATTCAAGTGTGCCGAAAGTGTGCGAATTTTTTGTGCCAGTTGATTAGTGCTAGTGCCTGTTCATTCCCGCTCTCATGGCCACATCCACTGGTTGAGGAAATTTGGCGGATTGACTCTGAGAGCCGACGACGAATTTATATACAAATACGAAATATCAGCCGTGGCAACGTATTACAAAGCCAAAGTAACGGTCGTCGACGAAAGCCAAAATGTGAGATTTTAAGAAAACAGCTAAAAGCATGTGGATATCTGATGCTGTTGTAAACATCAGAGAATGAAATATATATAGTTATTGTAATGTGTGATTTCATTTTGCAGATCCATGTAAACCAGAATAGGCCTGGTCTTGCCGTGGTATTGCAGCCGCTAGAGCAATATACGGGATGAGCGAGATTCAGCAATCGGCCAAGCTTGACGAGACTTCAGATGCCCAGGAGCCACAACAACTGCAACCTGGGGCTAGTCTCGATGAAGCTGTAACAACGACTAAAACGACTACTGCTCCACCAGTGGACCAAAAGGTTGAACACAACGTGTCTGAGACTAGCAATAGTAATACAGAAGCTGACTCGGATGCTTCAAGTTCAGCTGGAGTAGTAAGAAATGACGATAGTGAAAAGAGTCGTCATCAAGGAATAGACAGTCAGTCGACTGCAACAGAAGAGACTAGCGATAATGGAGCCACATGTGAGGTTGTCGAAACGGTTGAAGACGATAACGAAAACCCGAGTGTTGGCTCGACGGACGAAGAGATTGAAGAAAATTCATCTAGTGATCTCGTCGATGTAGCGAGCGAACAAACGGGGAGCTCCGAGAGCTCTCTAAATGGACAGGATGAGACTGGAAGTCATACGGAGTCTGTTGGAAGCACGGATGTGGCTGATGCCAAGACAGATTCGGAAGACAACGATGAAGACAGTCGGCCTGCAGACGAGGATGCTGTTGATGGTCAGCAAGGGCCTTCTGTGGCAGGTGTACCGTACACTCCAAGACTGGATGCTGTTCCTACTCGTGGCTTATTGAAGAGAAAGCTTCAAGATACTGATAATGCTGAAAGTGGACCTACGCCCGTTAAACGAAAACGCACTATAGAATTTGAAGGCGTTACTGTGTACTATTTCCCTCGGTCTCAAGGTTTCACCTGTGTGCCTTCACAAGTGAGTGATAGTGAATTTCAATTTCTGATATTCTATGAGTCTGGTGTAACGTAAATTTCAAATGCGGTTCTGATGATTATAGGGTGGATCAACACTTGGAATGAGTCCGCAGCACACCTTTACCAAAACGTTCTCTTTAGTGGAGCATGCTGCTGAGCAGCGAAGACGACATAAACAGACTTTGTTAAAAATGCGCAATCAGCAGCGACTGATACAGCCGGAAGACGCGGTAGCGGCTGAAGAGGAAGTGGGGCCTTTGGATGGACAAGATGCTGCGAATTCAAGCGATGAGAGCGACAGTCAAGATGAAGAAAGTGACTCCGACCTGGAATTAGATTTAGATAGTTATTATTTTCTACAACCCGTGCCAACCAGGCAACGGCGAGTCCTTTTGAGGGAAGCTGGAGTTAAAAAGATTGATTCTCAAGAAAAAGAAGAATGCCGAAATATCCGAAGCTCTCGCGAGTTCTGTGGGTGCTCTTGCAAATCATACTGTGATCCCGATTCGTGCTCTTGCGCGCAAGCTGGAATCAAATGCCAGGTATTTTTTAGTGTCCCTAAAAGAATTTATAATTTAGTAAACTATGGATAACCCATTGTTTGTCCTTGTTTAGGTTGATCGCTTAAGTTTTCCATGTGGATGCACTAGAGATGGATGTGGGAATCACAATGGCAGAATCGAATTCAATCCTGTTCGCGTCAGGACGCATTTCATACACACATTGATGCGAATGGAAATGGAGAAGAAACATTGTGAACAAGTAAGTTAAAACATTCACATTCTGATCAAGTACCAATTATATACCTCTTCTTCCTACTGCAATGCAAATACTGTACTTGTTCCTGCATGTCCTATTTAACTCAATACTCATTGAGCTTCCATATTTTGTAGGAGACTGGAAACCGAAACTCTCTTGCCTCGCCCTTACCGAGTGTTCATGTGCAAGCAACGCATGACCCTGGACCACTCAATAGTTTGAATCATTTGAACCCACTCAATGACCTCTCACCCTCTTACAGCAATGGAGGAGCGATTACTCAATTGAAGCCTATGTGTGCCTTCCAACAACAGTGGAACTCAGCGTCGATTGCTCCTCCAACTCAGCCCCTGGAAGGCAATTCGGATCCAATGGTGCATGACTACAAATATAGTCGGTCCATGCTACGTGACATCTCATTCAGTTCGGGAATGGAACTTGAATCTTGTGTGAACGCTGGCAACTACACGAATGTCCACTACGACCCAGGGTTGGATATTATGAATAGCCATCCTAGTGGTGCAAACGTTGTTAGCAGCTCTGGACTTTCGCAGCCGTCGTTCTCAAATACCGAAATCAGTGGCCGAGAAGATAGTCGTGATCTGTACCCACCATTCCGGGATGATTCTTACTCTGAAATGAGTGACGAGTTTTCAAACGAAAGCGGGACTGAAAATCGGTTTTCTGCCAACATTCCATGCAGCATTCCGACAGTACTTAACCGGAGTGTAGGAGGCTTTCCCGTGAACACAAATGGGAGTGTATCACATTTGAATCATACGACAACAGCAGCACAACTATCACACCATGTTTATGGTGGTTCCGGTTATTACACTCAAAACGGTGCATTGCAGGCTTATCATCAGAACTTGATGATCCATGGTCATTCCGCACCTACAAATCCATCGTATCACCCGCATGCTACTGATCACTCAGCCGGCTACCCAAACAGTGGTCTACCAGCTGCTGCCCCTATTTTAGCAGGGGCTTTGAATCCTGGCCAATTGTCCATAGATACTCCTGATGCCAGCGGTCACGGACTTCACTTCACTACGATTAGTAGTAACGCTGCTACAACTTGGAATCACGTTCATAAGGAAAATTATACCAACGGATATCATAGTGTAGAAGACGGACGTAATTTCGCCTACGTCACTGAAGGACTTCCGACTGTCACAGAAGATAGTTACGTGACCACAGCAGTCATCGCTGGAATCAAACCCGTCTCGGAAGCTGCATGTAATCAAGATTCTTCCTGTAATAAGTCTCTAAAAGCTCATGGAGAACTGGGCTCAAATTTCCTTGGTCAAGTTCAAGGTGCCACCGCCATCAAAGAAAACCAGGATATATCACCAATACAGAATGGAAACGGCGTGTATCACCCACTACAAGTTTTCGGTACGGAAAATGAGCCTACAGCTGAAGATGCGAAATCTTCCGGAAGAGACGCAGATAATCAAGTTGAAGGTGGTAGCCCAGTGGAGAATTTCGGGGAAATAATCAAGAAGAGCATTGTAGAAACAGTATCAGCCTAACAATCAAGCATTTCCGAATTGTGTACAAACTTTGCGAGGACGTCACAAGTAGCTAAACGTATAACTGAGAACCTTTCGAGCAATACAAGTTTCGCAGGAATTCTAAACGAAAATGACTTGAAATTTTCGTCTTCTAACAACTTGATCGATGTACGCAACTCGTAGAAAGTGTAAAAATGACGTTTATATGGTTAGGCCTGACTGTGAACCGGTTCTGTTTTGCTTTAATTTACATCAAGTTTATTTGTGACTGGTCTATTTCAGTCAAGGCTGATTCACAGCTATACTATTGCTGATAGCTTTGTTCAAACTGATCCTTGATATTTTGGACTTTTCACGAGTGATAATGAACTGTTCTGTTGTAACTTGTAGTTGGAAGGAATTACGTTTTGGTAGCTTTAATTTTTCTGAAGATTGTGTGTACACCGTATTCGAATGGATAACCGAATCTTTTACCGCATTCCGCATTAGACTATACTTTACTTGAGTTATGTAGTTCTTATGAATTTGACTTTCGTAGCATGCCCTCATGAAAGGTTTCTTGGTATAAAAATAGCTGAAATCGAAATTTTAAATTCAGTACTGTTGAACTAGAAACTGATGTTAGAACATGTGCCTTGCACTCAGTCAGTTTGTGAGGTACATATATACTGTAGTTGACCATGTTGTTTGTTAAAATTTAGTAATCAGATATCTTTTGAATATTAGCTATAGTTTAATGCTGTGTGGTAGTGGTGTTGATCGTAAATTGCGGTTTGGTGATGCTTGTTACATTAGTTGTTACTTTGGTACTCAGAATGGATAACCTTGTAACCCGGCTATCAAGACTAAAGAGGCATATACTCCCGAGTAATTATCTGAGTATTCGGATCTCAAAGGCGACCTTGAATTTTATATTGTAACATAGCTAAAGAAGAATGGATGTAATTATCCTACAAGTTTTGATAATAACGAATGTAGATGTGTGTCGTCAAGTGTAAGTTACGCGATGGCGCTACGACGAGGTATCTCATCCGAATGTTTGCAATATGTAATCTTCGGTACTGTAAATATTTCAGGTTAAGAAGGTTTTCTGAGCCAATTCATCAGTACATTGAGTAATACAATACAGTTAAGTACGTTACTGTTTAACGTGAATGTTAAAAAGGAAGCAGTAGGAATTGTAGTCGCAAAACGCTCTTTTAGTTTAGGGCGATTCAGTCTGCCAAACTTCGCCATAGCACACACATCTTTCGCTTTGTATGTATTCAAAAACGAAAAAGGCTATTGCAGCCTTGTGTTCTAATTTATGATAAAATATCAATATACCAGTTGTGGCAAGAAAACTTGCCAATTTACAATCACTACACTACGCAAAGAAGTCCTCAAAAACAGAGACATGTTGTTTGTGGAAACATGGGTTTTGTGAGTGGAAATAAACCGAAATTGACTTGAACTTGTGCTTGGTATGTATCGTTGACATTCTTGAAGTAATTTGCTGTTGTAGATTCAAATAAAGTGGCTCCGCCACTTAATAATGGTTTCGGTAGGGGTCAGGCAGATTTCCACGTGTCACCGCGGATTTCGCACATTATTATTGGCGATGTAACAAGCATCATCCCCCGTTTGATCCTAGAAAGGACAAACCGAAACATGTCATACGGACGAGCGTAATGTATATGATAGCTAGCAAAGCGTTCGAACGGACAGCTATGAATTCTGCAAAATTGTTTCTTTTGTAGTAACGCTATTTTTGAATGCCGAAGGTATTATCGGAACGATTCGTGAAAACCTGCGTACAGCCGCATTTTTTAATTACACCTCACTTGAGCCCCTTTCATGATTTTAGACTTTGAAAGGCGCTGCTTTGACGCATTTTCTCTGTAAAAACTGCAAGTTCAAGCGGCTGTGGAAGAGCTGCAAGTTGGGAGCGACGCTTTGCTGTCGCTTCATCTTGGCCGTAACTATTGTGTTGTGTAACTAAAATGAATGGATGACAAAACGGAAGCACGCAATCTTGATGGACCCCTTGAGTACTTCGAAGACGCTGGCGGTGAAGTCCTGCGTGAACACAAGAGAATATGAAAGGCAAGAGATTTCTTGGCAAAAACTCGTTTATAACGTTTGCTAAAAGGTTGGCTGTGTGAAAGAAAGGATATGAAAAAGTAGGAAGCGGAAAGATATGTTATGATATGTGAGAAAAATAAAATTGTAAGTGCAAGCGTCCCTTGATGATTGAGTGCAGTCTGCATAACTTGGTTACGTGAGAGTCTGCAGCCTTAAGGGACTTGACTGTTGCGAAAACCAAGAAACTTTCTCAAGTAGGTCACTTTTGCAGTCATCGTCATCGCCAACGATTGTCTGAGTCCGTGGCGAGGAACAAAATGCAATTTTGGTTGAGAAAAGTGAGTTGAAACGAGTTAAATATTGGACTGCTAAAGCCAGGAACGGTGCTTTAACTGAGTCGCTAAAAGATCACATCTGTCGCTGCGCGATTCTTTTGAAGGTGAGTTAATGATCAAAGATTGAAGTTACTAGCTTTCGACGAGTAGTTGGATAGAGTTTAGTCATTGCGAACTGGTTGATGTCAAAGTGCAGCTTGGAAAGGTGTCAACGTGTCAGGGAGAGAGAGAGAGACAGAGCCAGTTAAAAGAGTCAAACTGTGAAGGTATAAATCGATTAGCGATTCTGGAAAATGACGTCTAACTGCATTAATCGTACAAACAAATATTGAATTACTTTGAACAGCATTAAAACGATTCCATTCACACATATCGGCATCCCCAGGCGGGGAATGCGAATTTTTCCATGTTAGTTGCTGAAGAAACAGCCGGAGCATCTCTCGTGTGGTGTGGTCTGCAGTCTGTCAGCTGTTTGGTGACGCTCGACAGGACAGATCCGCGGTTCTGATGCCGGGCATCGAAATTGTAGTGGTTTAGTCATTCGGAATAGTCATTTCAGTTTAATAAGTTCGTGTCTCTTTTATACTTTGTGTTCCTCTACATAAACGTCAATGGTTAACATAAATTATTTTGTCCTTACATGTAAGTAGAAACAGGTAAATGGGCACTTGTAAACATTGAACATTGACAAACTTTTACGTAGATCATAGATGGCTCAAATAACAAAATATCGGATAGATATTAGTGGCCGGGCGATGTTTCGATGAAGGTTGTGATTGTGTTTTGTATTCATTTCAGAAATTGTCCTGAGCTTTAGTATTACATAGCTAAATTCCGATTGTGTTCTCAAAAACCCCTTGAAGTCATGGATCCCACAGAAATTGACTGGGTTCCATTCCCGTTGACCCACGTGGAGTTTCCTCGAGGTCAGTTTGTAGCTGCTTTTTAAAGTGTTAATATATTATTTGATGTTTTGGATGTTCATTAAAATCTGTTTCTCAGGGGATTTCATCGGGAAGATCCTCGCCATCTCGAGTCTTATGCCTATGGCAATCATAGCAGGGTTCATCACGTTGATCTTGTTCAGACGGGATCTACATACGGTAATCATTGTATAGTACGAATTTATGAGAATGACTGAAATGATGACGTTCGATGCTGATAAAATGCCGGTTTATTTCAGATAACCTTCTTCATTGGGCTGCTACTTAACGAATTGCTCAATATGGTCTTGAAATACACGATTAGGGAAGCTAGACCTATGCATCGCAATGTTCAGTACACTGAATTTGGCATGCCGTCGTCTCATTCGCAGCTAATGTGGTTCTGGGCAATTTACTCGGTGTACTTCACGTTGCTCAGGTGAATTTTGCTTCATGTGCTCATGAAGGTGGGGTTAAGGGCAGTAATTGATGAATCCAATTTTATGATTTCATAGACTTCATCAATATCCTGGCAAAGGATTTGGAACTATCCTTCAGAAAGGTGGAATCATACTAACTGTTTTGGTGGTTGCAGCTACAGTCGCTTACAGCAGGTATGAGTTTTAGGATACTCTGGAGCTAGATGGAATGTATGGTGTGAGTTTATTTGATGGCTGATTGTTCTTCATAGGATATATCTCATGTACCACACTTGGGCTCAGATAGGTTGGGGAGCAGTCACTGGTACAATCTTTGCAACTTTCTGGTTCATCCTTACACAGACGGTGTTTACTCCTAGGTTTCAAGATATTGCGAGCTGGTAAGCTGGGCCAAATATATGTGTGTTTCCAACATGGGACTATGGGACGCGTAGATTTGATGGCAAATTTCTGATTGCTTTGCAGGCCTATTTGCGAGTTCCTGCTGGTACGAGATACAACTCTAATTCCAAACATTTTATGGTTCGAATATGCGAATGCTCGACAGGAATCGAGAACGCGAGCGAGAAAGCAAAAGACACAATGATTCTGTGTTAATCAGAGATTTCATTCATTATATTTTGTACTTTCAAAAATCAAACTGAAAAATGACACATACAAAGGTGCTGCTACACAGATGTTCACGGTTAAATAAATGTAACGTGCTACTCATTCTTTCACTCTTGATGATAATGTCTATCAAACTGCTTCTCTTTTTAAAAAGTCAGTATTAGGCCAACATGTTTAGGACATCAAGCATCACTACTCTTATCGTAAAATACAGAGAGTTCAAGCCTAAATGCTAAAATTTGATACAAACATCTGAAAAACTAGATAGAAAGCTACGTTCTCATCTCCACTTCCTAGAAGTTTGAGAATGAGACGTCGTCATAACATCAGCCCAATTGTAGCCATTGGACGAAGGTGCATGGCTAGATGGAAACAGAATGTTTCGAACAAAGCTTCTTCCAGGCACATTAAGACCGAGAAACACCTTCCAGTTTTCCCAAGGACCTAGGTCGTACAAATTCACGTACCGCTGTTGATAATGAAAAATGATGATTGGTGAATAACATGGATACTTGATAAATATTTTGCTGACATCGGGTGGAAGTGGAAGACCTATCATTTCAAGCTCGGAATTTATTTCTAGAAATCATTTCCACGTTTGAAATTGGACCTCGAAATCATTTCAGGTCCACATTGCAGCCTGGTAGTGATTTCTAGGTGTCAAGTATTGGCACCCATACCATATCCTATTCGGAAATAGATTAGACTTACTTTTCCCAGATTTGTTGAATGTTTTTTGTTGATGTGGTATTCTATACTGGTTTCTCCTCTTGATACTAGTCTTCCATGCCAAATCGCAAGGCCACCTAACGCAGCTGTTGCCGCTGTGAATCAACAGAATTTCACAATTCTACCACCACAACGTGATTGAGAATATTCCGTACAGCGTAAGTTTATCACTTACCAATACATAAAGCACCGGTTGAGTAAATCACTTTCAACAAAATTGGTCTATTGATCCGGATTCCGAGAAACAGATTTGCTTTTTCATATTCTGCCATTACCACATCGTAATAGTGAGTATGCCATGGCAAGCTGTAGTGAATCCAATTCAATGATGACGGAACTTCACGAAGATAAAGTCCCAGATTAGAAGCACCTTGCACGGACTTCACTTCCCATTGAACAGGTCCTGGAATCATGTGACGAACATAAGCAAGCTCATCCCCTTCTTCCAGATGGAAATCATAGACGTCTTGTCCGAGAATAACTGTGCGAAAGGCCAACTCTACTCCAAAAAGCATCACAAATATGCATCCGACGACGATGAACACAGTGACTTGGTAGAAATGTCGATGGTTGTAATGTCCGATGCAATTATTAACCCAAGCTGTAAAATCATAACAAGCATCACAAACTAAATCATGTCTGTGTCATAATTTACGGTTTTCAATACTTACGGCAATGATGATCCATCTTCAGGTAACAAAGGTTACAAATGCTACAATGGTGAGCACGAGGAGGTCTCGGCATAATGCAGTTTCTACAGACAGAGACACCTCCTTTGGGCAATTTGCTGAAATCTGTGGGTTGGCCGGGATTGACGGTAACGGCACGATAGAAGTGGTAAACAATATTAACTAGAATCCAGTACCCCAAGACAACGAGGAAAGACGTGAACGATGGACTTTTGTTCAGCCAAAACGGAAGACCCAACACGTGAGCAACCGCAGCAACGCTGCTTATCATTAGAATAACAATGAAAACGAAAAATCTTCCTAAAGATTCTGTAAATGACCCTATAAACCAGTAAACTGGCTCTACTAAACAGTCTACAACGTAATCAAACGAAAATGATGAGTGATACGTTAATGTCAGGAACCATAATTTCAAGATCTGCAATCGGCCTAAATTGTGCGCCATGTCATTATCAGAAAGTTGAATTCGGCCCGCAGTCCGTAATTCTTGTGAGGGCGAACTAAATATTTTGACTATATAGAAATCTGACTAGAGATTTGTATTTTAGATCGGCAACGTTACATCAGTAAACTGAAACTTTATAATACCTACTCTTGAGATCAAGGAAACCGTGATTGCGAAGGCGGGTATCACCGGTATTTCATTTCGAAACTCAAGTGCCACATTTGTGCACAAAAAATATCTCTTATATAGTACAAATATAGATTACGCTTTCAATAAAAAGCCAGTTTAAAGAAATGTTTGTTGTTTGCAACCTGACAAACAAAAGCACCGGATGTCAACAATAACAAACAATTTCATTTGAATTCTTCGCAGCTGACAAGGATATCTGCACCGACAAGTCAATGAGCAGTCAGGGCATCTTTCGAGAAGGAGGGAAGAGCGTCGGTTCGGTTTTTCATGGAGAGAGTGAAATCCGTGTAAACAAAAGCCACAGTTCAGAAAGGGAAATATTTGTTGTTATCTTCTCATTTCGATTTGATCAGTTTTAGAATTATATTAACATAAATTCCATTCTCCACTGCCTTGGGTCTTAAAGATTTAGATTTGACTACGTTTCCCTAATATTTTTTTGTGGCAGTTGTGCAAGAGCAAGAAAGCTAAATATTTGATAAAGGCTTGTTATTTGTCATCAGAACTGTCGCCTGTGTTAAGGTTCGAAAATCTAGTTTGAGTCTTAGGACAAAGATAACCTGAAAAACTATGAACATGTTTGAAATGGCCTAACGACGCTGTCTTTGTATTTTTCCAGATGCCTCGTGGAAAAGCTCGTAAAGCACCTCAAGATCTCGACGAGCTGCCGCCAGGCTCGGATCCAATGAAGGCAGCAATTGAATATGGAATGAATGCTTTCAATCAGCTAGCTAAAGAGCTTCTTCCACTGGGAGTTGAGAGTAAGTGCTCGAAAGTCTTCTGAGACGAGAAATTTCTGAAAAGCTAACGAGTATTGATTCGTGAACTTTTGATTTGCAGGTGAAAGTAAGGACTGGGGCGAAAAGATGGTCAACAAATACAAAATGTTGGTTAAAGCTAAGATTTTGCATGATGAAAATGCTAAAATTGTAGCTGAAGTAGCGAAGCAGTGCGCAACATCACCCGATGAGGTGAATGAAAAGGAAATTTTAAAAGCTTGTGATAGCATCAAAACGGTAAAGTTCTATAAGCTTCCTGCTGGACAAAAATACGAATTACATTTCAACTTTATGATGCGAATTTGCAGATTTCTGAGAAGCGTGTAGCTGATATGGAACGAAATATCAGGAACGACGAAAAACAAATCTGTGACCATCCAGATTTCAAACATTTCGAGCAAATCGTGAAAGGTAAATTCATTTTCGCTGGAAATATATTTTAGCTGTGATTCTCTTGCACATTCACTTGGTTAAAACTTATTTGTTTTATAGATTCTGTGCCAATCATGAAGGATTCCAGAACTGGAGCAGCTTCCGGTATAGAAACGGACTCTTCCGAAGAAGATGAGGACAATGAGTCCGGAGAGGAGGTAGATGACGAAGAACCGGCGAAGAAAATGATCCCAACCATCGACCCAATTTCGAAGAAAATTTTGCGAGATCCAGTTCGCTGTAAAATCTGCAAGCACATCTTCAGCAAGGGAGCATTCATGCAAATGGTCAAACAAGCGAAGAAAAAAGCTTTGTAAGTCGGAGACGACCTTTTTCTGACATTCACAATTGCGGCTTATTTATCACGGAATGATTCATTTTCAACTAGTTGTCCGGTCGCTGGTTGTCAGAATAAGCAGTTACTGGAACCCACAGACTTGGAAGAAAGCGAGGAATTGACCGAAGCTGTCAAGAAGGAAGTTGCTAAAAGCAACAGGAGAAGCAGACGTTGAAGCCTTTCGTTTGGTTTGACTCAGTGATTTTAAGCAAAAATGACCATAACCTTCCGTTATTCCATTCTCTGACACTATAAACTCATTTATCGTTGCGTGCGTCAGTGTCAACAATATTGTCATGATGGTGCGTTTGCAGTAAACTGAACGTTAAATGAAAAATACGAAAGATTTTACGAAACAGTTTATTATGATCATGACAACCTAAGGCTTAAACGCTAATACCGTACAACAAGTCAGAGTCAGAGTGTTCAATCCATCCTTCTCCTTCATTCAACAGACGCAGAACGGCGGAAGTTAAAATTCATACTGCATAAACGAAGATTTGGTTACTAGAGCATCAAGAGCTTGAAAAAATAGAAATACGATGTGTTCAACTTACGTTGTGAGTCTTGTCTCCCAGTTTCCTTCCTGCTGAATTAGCGAGTAGCTGACTTCTCATACACAGGAATTCTGTTTTGCCAATAATTTGTTGGTAAGGAGAGACGGCATGCACACCCATAACGACATGGCCTAACTTAGAGTCTAATTTAGCATCGAGCCTTGCATTCCTGATGAGGTTGACAATCCACCTTTCGGCCTTGTCTGGGTCCATATCCAACTTTTCAGCAAGCATCCTGGAAGAACAGAATGAATGAGTATTACGGACTGGAATGTATGATGATATTTGCGTCGAATATTTAACTAAAATTTACCCGATACTGATGCACTGATGGATTCTGCAGAATGTTTCGAAAATCATCAATCGAGCATGTTCCATGAAGTGTTCGTAGCAGTTAACGAGGAAAAAGTCGTTATTCAAGACTACTTCGCATTCCTTCAATTTCTTCTGCGCCCCATCGAAGTCAAAGTTAACATGAATACATTCGACAAATTCCGTAATGGGGTCTTTGTAAGTATATCCTTCCTAAGATCCCAAAACAATGTCATTGAAATACTGCAAGTTAAAGAACCGACTAAATAATAGCATGTAAACGCAAAGTACCTGCTGAATAACTTGGATGAGCTCTTTCATGGCGTTGGAATGGCGACTATGCTTACTGATGATGACGGTGGTAGCCCAATAGCGAAGTATGTGTGGACAAGTAGTCTGAATAACATTCAGATACTTTTGGTTATTGGACAGCAAGTCGAGCAAGAGGTCCCAGCCTTTCGTATGGTTGAAATACAGGTACAGTCCCCAGTGAAGAAGCCAGGTTCTATGTTGTAGAGTCTAGAGCAAGTTTATAAAAATGTAAGTACATGAAGTTCATCAAGTAGGGCAACGGATACCAATGTTTACCTGCAGAGGATTTCTGAATGGATCTTCGTCGATGTAGTTTTTCAACTTATCAAAATCTTCCACACCATATTCCCATTGATGTAACAAGATGTTACAGGCGAGTTTACCCCAGAGACCACTCAAGTAGTTCTAGACACACAAACGGATTGAGCATTAGCATTAACATGTCATCGAGTCTAATAGCTAAAGAAAGTCTCCAGCCCGCCCACCTTGTCTGTAGAAGGCACCAATTCGTTATGCAAGTTCAAATACTGGGAAGCAGTAGAGTAGTCACCGCAATCGTAGTACAGCTTTGCGTAATTGTAGATTGAATCAATCTTATCGGTTTGGAACTGAAAGAAAGAAATACGAACTATAAAGCAACATTCGAAAAACGCCAATCAATACACTCAGCACTAATAAACTCACATTATGATTCTTCACAAGATATTCAATCAGCTGACGATAATCCCTAGAGTTGGAGATTTGGGTGGGAAGTTCAGGATCTTCAAGTATAGCTTGAATCTCTTTAGAGCTCTCCTGCACGGATTTGTATTCTTCAACAACAGCCGATCTCTTCTCCAAGAATTTCTACAAGAACATTTTGTTTCACATTACAGAATGCTGTTCACCAAAGATATTTGATTTGAATTATTGGTGGGCATCTACCTTCGGCACTTCATCCTTCGGGTGGACTGTTTTGAAAACGTCAATAACGTAGTCCATCATTTTGGTCTCGCTCAAAAGATTCAGCTTGCTGACCATAACCTCTTGGCTGTTGTATATCTGTGAGCATACATTTGAGTCGTAGAAATAAAAATTCCTCAATTTTGTCAAAAACCAGAAATTTTGCTGTATTTTTTAACTTACATCTTGAGCAGCCAAGAATTCCAAAATTGGGTGGACCAGATGTCGGTCCAAATTCGCCCCGATCTTCGAAGTTAGGTCGTACTGCGCCATGTTTACACTTTTTGAAACTGCAATTTCTTCACAAAATTTTGTACTTGATCAAGAAACTTAGTTTCAATTGATTCAAGATTCGCGAGAACAACAAACTTCACTTTCAAGCGAAATTACTGCACACCCGGCGTGTTTTTGCCGCAGACATCCGTCACATGGAGAAGCAGGTTATGTGCTCATCGAGTACATAAAGCACTTCACAGATGCTGCCTCAAGCAAGAGCGGGCAACTTGGTAGTTGTGAGCCGCGGTAGATGGCGCAATGCGATCGTTTTAAACGTACAATGAGGCATTTTTGTTGCTGGCTTTAACATGTAGTCAAACTTGGCTGCGGCATCCTCTAAGTTTAAAGTTGCCCAGCTTTTGTGGAAGTGACAAACATTTAACTGAAGGGACCCATTCAATATTTAGCGTTCGAAAATCAGGTGATCACTGGTTTGAATCAGCATCTGATATCAGGCAAGGTGCACGGATTTTGACCTGATCATGAAGAAAAAATTTCCCGTGACTGGAAAGTCAGGTTGAAATTTCCGGATGACATGGACGCCCAGTGGGAGGTCAAAAAGTCATACTGCTCGGAATGACTTGCTAGTGATTTATGTGAATGCTGCTTGTTGAAACCCACTGGACAGAACAAAGTTTTTATCGTCGAAACCGTCTGACATCAGCAATTTTACAAATTTCGATAATAATTTATTGAACCGAGTCTATGAGTTGCCCAAGTGATCGTCATAACATTGTTACATTGGGCAAAAATTGTCAAAAACTGCAGTTGCAAAAGACGAACACACACACTGGGATTTGTATTTTAAAGCGATACTTACTGGGAGCCAGTTTGTGGAATTTGTGTAGGATAAATAGCATTGTCGAAGTCGGACAAGTTAAAGCGGGAAGGAAATTGCATGAGAAAGGAAGGGCTGGGTGTATGATATAATCATTCGTTTGTTGTAAAGGGTGAAAGAAAAGATTGAAAGAATGAACACAATGGAGGACTGATGAAGGTGGTCATGATGAGGCACAATTCTTTGGGATTCTGTGCAGGAATTCCTTCCGTCTTCTTCTCGTCCAGTCGTCCCAGGAAGGCAAAGGCTGTAAGTGAAAATATTTCCGCGGTCCCTTCGGGCAACGGGGCACATGCCATGCTCCAGGCTACAACAATACACATATACCATTCCCAGATCATCAACAAAAAATCCGACTGGTCCTCCATCGTGATGCAGCATATCTTCTCTCGGACACTATTTGCTCATTGTCCAGCGTCCGTCCGAATCCACTTGAAATTTCGGACATGTGAAGAGAACGCGTAGGGATTCCGTGTGTACAAAATCCAACGTCCTCCTCCTCTGATCTGTCCGAACTGAGGTGAGAATATTACAAATTGAATGAAAAATGAATCAAGGAAAGACGAATGCGTTGAGGCCTGAAATTTCGGTCAGGTGCAAATCGAACCAAGTGTATTGCAGAGTCATGCTGAAAGATGGCTTCCTGGAGAAGTGTGATCTGAAGGCATCTGTGATTGATTCCGCCAAGACTTTGGAATGAACGTGAATTTCATAATAAGCTTTAAGAGGAAGGCAATAGGATTTGAGCATTTGTTTAATTGTGGATTGAAGTAGATATTGACGGCCACCAAGTAAGTGAACTGCTATTCAAAGTGGACTTGAGGTATTACAGGGTAGGAGAAGATTGCGTAATAAAAAGTTTATCAAGAGTCGTCTCTCTCACACGGCTTTACACGGAATGAACCAGGTGGTTGTAAATTCATTTTGTCCTATTGAGCAACAATATCCATAGAAAGTTGGAGGCACTTGGAACGTAGTGCATATGCGGTGGTGGCCGTCGCAATGGCTCAGCTATGTATTTGGTAACTGAAAAGCGTCTTTCATCTCGGTCTGTCTTCTTGAATCTTGAGATCGGACACATTCTGAGTATGGAAAAGAAGAATAAGCGGGCTTGTTGTTGTTGGTCCGACTCACCTGAGTTTTGAGATTCACCTGAGATGTAGCAGTTGTTGTTGATCTTGTGTAGAATAGTAAGCAGGGGACGAGAGATTCTCATCCGAATCTTTTTGTTGAAAGGCTGAGCCAGTGCGAGGGAAGCTGAGCCCGACTCAAAGACATTCATTGTTGCCGTTGTGGATAAACGGACTTGAAATGTTACTCATCTTCCATTGTAGTGGGCACCTTGGGGATTGGACTCAGTCATTTGTTATCCGCCATCCAGGTAACACACCTAACATGTCATTCTCCGAGAGGCCAAGAAATTCACAAGTACCGCGAGTCCAATAGATCCTCATTCCATTTCCAAGTTTTTACTCTGCTGACTTCCAGCTCCCGTCTTTGGTAGTATAGTAATTTTTGGAACTTGAACGGTGCCCTGTAGCAAGTGTCCGAATTTCGCAATTCAAACCGGAAGAACTTGAGGCATGCGTGCTGGTCCAATGGGACTTGTTTTGATCAGCCATTTGAGCAGTGTTGTCGTCGACGACTAGTGAATCTATAATACGTGAGCGGTATTCGGGTCCAAGAATTTGGCAAGGACTTGGTGCGTTCAAGTTGTAGAGAGGTGAAAGAAGAAGTGAAAAGACACAAGGCTGAAGTTTGTGAGCGGGTTTGAAGTAGACTTGAGTTGGGACCACGTGCATGTAAACAATATAAACGGATTGAGCTACTGTGGTGAATTTCAAGGAGGAAATTATAGTGTAGCGAGTGATTCGAGGTGGATCAGAGTATGATTATTGCACCGGTTAGGCGGATAATGTAATGGTTTCAACCTGGCACATCAACAACCACAACACGTCAAGTCATGTGGCTACTCGGGCCCACAAGGAAAAACAGGAGCTCGTGATTTTGATGGACGGACCCGACCAGTAGCCACGAGGAACATTTTAATCGTATCCGAATTAATTCCACTTTGTGTAACAGCTAAAGAGACCTTGACTGTCCAAAGTGCTCCATTATTATCACGCTGAACGTTTCTGTTCAATCCGCGGCCACAAAGACAATCAGAGACAGGCGTGTCTGCAAAATTCTGTATGGCGTCGGACGCTGGGTTATTTTTGCACTTCCACAAGATTTGAGATGGAAGAGATCCGAAAATAGAGGTATATATGCTTTTTACTGTGTATAATTTAAGGATGTGTTTTATACATGCCGGCTTAGGTTTTAAACATGTCCAGTGGAATACAAAAGTCTGTATTCATAGCAAAACAAATAGTATCAGTGTGACTGGTGTCATAAATTTTGGCGTCTCAAGTCCACAATAAAAGGATTAAATGGAGGCTCAAGTCAGTGGATGCAGACAAAGTGTCAAGTGCTGGTTCAAGGTTCAGGTTTCCTTCTATATTAAATGTAGCAGAGAGATAAATTCGCTGACAGGAGAAGTAGGCTGACTAGTCGGTATCCAGGTGGGCATCTTGTCAAGTGATTGTTTTTCGCAAGGTGGATAAATTTATGCAGAAAACAAGGTTGGCGAAGCTGGACATGGACCAAAAGATTCCTGCGACGGGCCTCTGGGTAGGCTTCTGCGTTCCAAATATTGTTATTATTAATGATGGTGGTGAGCAAAATGAAGTTTTGAGACTCGTTATTGGCGTTGTTTTATATGCGGGAAGGCATTCTTGGAGGAGGAAGGAGAGGCTGGTTTTAACAATTTACTCTTCGGGTGGTGGTGCCTGATTCATTTAACTTGTATGAAATGCAAAATTTTGGAGGGTCAAGCAAGCAATTAAGACCTGTTCTTAGTAAAGAGACACACCAAAGTTATGAGGTGCCAAGAAAAACTTGTTACCGCTAACAATATGCCGAGGCAACAATGTTCCCAAGTTGGGATGGAACAGACTTGTTCTTTTGCAACTTCCACAAACTTCCATGTAATTTCAAGCGGTTAAATTAATTTAAAAAATTGTAAAAATTCACCTGGCTGTCTTGCAAGCAGTAAGAAAGGCTCTCAATGCTGCCAAGGGCTATAGAGCTACATAAAATCTATAGAATATCTTGAGTTAAATGTGAAATGATGCCCAGCCCATTCTTGGCTGGAAAAGTGTAATAAAACAAGTCGGATGAGATGATGTCGCTGTCGCCATTGGATTTGTCACCTTCAAAAAACAGAGTTGATCAAAGGATGGCGGCATTACGTTTTTAATGCCGATTGTTTCACTTTTCCTACTCCTTGGTCTTGTATGTAGAGAAATGGGGAAGAAAGGGTTGTTGTAAGTCTCTTACGGCCGATTAGATGGAGACAAGAGGTTTATTGAGACCTGGAGAAGGGCATATTGCAGCACTGAATCATGCGGCTCAATGAAGTCCCAAGGGCGTGCGTTTTTATTTGGTTTATGTCCCGCTTTAATTAGTCGAACATGATTTTATGGTCATACAGTACACACGGACACTTGTATGGCTTTGAAGGGTTGAAGCTCGAGGGATGATGACTGGAGACAGGTGAAATTTAATGTGAGCAGAAGCATTAGACAGTCACCAGGTACATGGATCCATGGATAATTTAGCGGGCTTACTTAATACGAGTTGTAATGAATCCTCATCATTTTCGGCATTGTAAACATTTATGTGGTGCAGTAAAGAATTCCGTGGCAGTCGGTGTAGCCTGAGGTCGCTATGGCTGGTAACTGCTTGAAGCTACAGTCGACAAATGTATAGTCAGTCAACTCGTCCAGCTTGTTATGCATCGGTGAGTTTCTGAAGAATGACAAAAGAGCTGCAAAACAAACATTTGTAAGGTAGACAGAAGACGGATACTTGCAATTTACAATGTCAGTTAACGAGAGGCGGATAGTGTTCATACCTTTTTAGATATTCGACAAGTTGACGACGCACACGCTGCTTGGTTGGGGAAGGTGTGATGGGTACGTCTAGTTTTGGGAATAATGAAAGTTGAAGGTGCGAAGGAAATGGTGATTTTGACGGACCCTGCCTGACGAAATAGGCTGGAGCTTATTCGGTTATTGTTATTGTTTCTTCCAAATTTTATTTACCTGGGGAGGGCGGACAAGAGGAAGACAGGTATAGAAAAATACCCGGAACATTCGTGCTAACGAGGAAGGAGATTTTGAAGAAAAAGAGATACGCGGGAGACGGGAAAGGTTGCTGGGATGATAAATGTGGTTGGAGATGGGCCATTTACATGGCTATTGGCATGAAAAGGCTAGTAATTGATAGGTTTTGTAAAATGTGCCTTCAAATTGATGACAGACGGAACGGAGGATCGCACCTTATCTTTCCGTAGGACCGATAAGGAACCATCATCACCCGCTAACATGTATTTTCAAGTGTGAAAGATGAAGGGAATAGTGTTGGATCGCCACTAGGGGCTATGGAATTAACGACTATTTAGAAAACCAACATGAGCCTTATCTAATGGAAACCTCTATTAGAAAATATAATTACCTGTAATTACGCTCTGGCTTTTGGGAGTTGGCTGGAATTTAAGTAGTACGAGTTGTTGGGGAGCTGATTGCGCAACATGCGGATCCGGCGGGGTCAGCAGGAATCTGGGAGCTTGTTTGGCGAAGAAATGAATGAGAAACGTGACATGGACGTTGGAGCGCATTTTAAATGAGGCAAACTTGGTATGAAGAAGCTGTCACTCTCATGTCAATGTTGGTTATCAGTTTGAGTCTCAGTCGGAAGTTGGCAGGGTATAGGTTAGGTAGGTGTGGTGTGCGGCCTCTGGGCAGAGGTTATGCAAAAGTCGATAGGCGGAATGGGTTTTTAGAGAGGGGGAGCAATAATAAAATATTCTTGACTGCCTTTAATTTATGGAAAAACATGATCACTGTCCGGGCGACCTCTACTATAGGAGTTTGAAGTTTGTTTGTTGAAAATGGTTTCTGCGGGAGTCTTGAGTTGTACAGGTGGACTGGACGGGGTTGACGGTGCTTGGATGGAATGCGATGATGCAAGGAACAAGGGCTGATGGCAGTGGATCCACTGGGAAATGTTAATGTGGGCAGAGAAACATGACAAGGAAGGTTGTGAGGGTTGTAGTAGAAAATGAATCTTGAGACAAGATTTAAATAAATTGAAATACCTCAGAAGAAAGGGTGACAATGATTGCAAGTCCTTCAAAGTACCAACAGGGGTTCGGGCACAAAATGTCGCGGACCTATTGTCCGTTCGACAGATATGACAGTGAAAGATGAAGGCGAATGGACCTGGTCACTATCCCTTCCCGATTCACAGTTAACGCAAACCATTGTTATTCATTCGTGCCGCATTTTTTGTGTTTGTGGTGAACGGCGAAGCTCACCTGGTTCTGTGGTACAGCTCCTTGGAACATGATTTGATTGATCTTTCAATGCTTGCACGCGACCAATGTAAACTTGATTGCCGAGATGTGTCGCCGAAGCCCATGTCGACTTCTTGATATCGCTCCACCAGGTAGATTATCATTATTTGTTGCTGGAGACCAAGAGAGAGAGAGAGAGAGAGAGAGAGAGAGAAGGAGTTCAGGAAGGGATATTATTTTTGTGCTCCTCCAGGTGAATTCGGAGCTATTTGAGGGGTGAGGGCGGGAAGCTTAGAAAGCTGCGGGGAAAATTATCTATATTGCTCCGAGGTGGAGAAAAGAATGTGAAGGAGGTTTATTTTTACTGGAAGCAATAATGAAAACATTTAACCTTGGCCAGGAAAAATTGAGGAAAGAAGAAAGAGTGGGATGGAGGGAAGAAGAATAAGAATTGAAGATTGAAGGCGTAAGAGAGCGAAAGAGGCTTAAGTCCACAGAGTTATGAATGCGTGGCAGGTGGTGGTGGTGAACGAGTTTGTAACTGGGTGTGAGAGGAACAAACGAGGAAAGAAGACGAAAAAAGGTCTCGGAAAAGAATGGGAATTTATGCTCACCATTTGACCCGAACCAGCCTCCAGAAGAAGACAACAAAACTTGTGATCCGACGATCCCCACTTGTGGGCATATACAACAACGTGTCCGTGTCCCATGACATTGAATTGTTGAATGCCAGCTGAGCTTAGAATGTCCCTTATAAAGAAAGGCCCAAAATTATTTCTACCATTTCCTAATTCTGTATATATACTGAATGCGGCGAGTGACGGTAAAAGACGTACATAACGGAGAAACCCGTCGTCCATGATATACAAATTTCAAACGATTGCATTTTCAAAGCTTCTTCTTCCATTTTGAGTTGTGCCTTACCTGGGACAAGTAAAAGTAAATTCTTTTCTTGGACTTGGCTCCCCTGGTCGGAAACCGTATAAGGAGGAAACTTGTACTCGAGTTGACGAGAAACAAACTTTTTTACTGACTAAGCGAGGGTGGTTTATTTACTTATAGAATTTTTATCTCCGTTGAATCTTTATGGAAAGTCAAGGTGAATCTCGTGGAGACAATTTCCGTGCCTCTTCCCGCTGCGATCGACCTTGTCGTCCGTCCAGCACGGGCGGGAAGCCGTCTCCAAGTCGCAGACTCCACCAACAAGTCGAAACTTTGTTGCCTCCTTCCTGTGTGTCCACAAATTTTTCAAAACTGTCATGGTAGTTATTGCAGTTTTACAATAATTTCTCTCCGAGAAAGAGCCAGAGTTTTTGATCTCGTCATGTCGAGTTGAAAGAGCATGTGAAACTGTGGAACTTGAGGGGATGTAGCAAGTGTCACTGAAACAGGTGACGTGATTGTGATTGGTGTCAAAAGTCTCAAGTTTGCCAGTTATAAATCTTGGTCATACAAGCTGGCTATCGGAACGCATTTGTGATTAGTATGGACGAGAGCATTCAAAAAGTCCAGTTTCTCCTGGCATAATTCTTTCTCCACAGCTTGTCTTGTTTGTGGTATCCCCATAATCGTCATTCCCACCGAACAACAACTGGCATGTCTTCTTCTTATCTCGTCCATGCTCTTCATTCGGATTAATTCATTGCCTTTTGACTGCTTGCTTGAGCAAAGGTGGACTTGAGCGACGACCATTTAATCAGCTTTACGTTCCTTGCATTAATGTGACAGTGTTAAATGACTGAAATGTGGAAAATTGGATCGGGGGATGCATAGTTGACTGATTCACTGACAGTGACGGCGTTTCGATATCAAGTGCACTTTTACCATTGAGCAGATTTTTATCTTTGACTGATGTTGATTTGCAGATCCGTAGGTTGAAGAAGACATGACCGTGACGACGACGACGAGGCGCGTTCAAGTATGCTATGCCTCGTGCCAAAATTCAACAACATGTTTAAATGTGGTTTCATAAGATCAAAGACGGAGGACCAAGAGGTTAAAGAAGGTGGCAAAATCGGAGATGCCGGACCCAAGTTGAACAGCACCACCTTTCCACCAACTCTGTGTTCGGCTCGACCTGGACACAATGGAATGGCATCCAAGGGACCTGCACCTGAGGACACAATGGGCAAGTTTGGAAGAGAGGATGTCGTCCAGGACTCTTCAGTTGTGCAGGGGCAAATTAGGTTCGACCACTTTGCGGTCGCTACTGGGCTTATTGTGACATACTTCGTCGAGATAATCGTACAGGTGAGTGAGGGAGAGAGTAAAACCTATTTATTGTTTAGGAAGTCCATTAAGATAAGGATAATATTATGAGAACCGAATCCGACACGTACATCGTATGTCAACTTGTCGTAAACGAGCCTTGGAAAAGAAGCAGTCAGAAGGAAAGGACATGAACGACAATGCTGTTACAGTACTTTAGTTGTTACACGTTCCTGTAGCTGCGATGTCCAAAAGAAATAGTGTCTTGGTATTCATGTAAACCGTGACCCTTTGGCTCCATCTGATAACTGGAAGGGCCCGTTTTTCTTTGCGTTGTTTCGGAACCCCTTGATTCCAGTTTTGTCCTCGTCGTCCAGTCGGTATTATTCTTCTCGATGAATTTTGTCTGTTGGTTGGATTTAAAAAGGATCAGAACAGAACAATTAATTTTATTATTATAGTAGCGACAGAAACAAGTGTCATTAGTGTACACTGGAAGGACTGTAGCTTTGGAAGAAGCCATTAATTTGATTGCGCAAGTTTAACTTGCTTGACATCCGCTCGATTCAAAGCAATCTCCTAAATCCAAGCTTTCCTTATCTTAATTATCTTTCCAAGATTTGGGTATCAAGCTGTTCCAGCAGACGACAAAAATTCCGTTACATGTAGGACTTGGAAAACGTTTGTGGGAAACTTTGCGACATTGGCGGGATAAGGGAAGAAATAGTGTCCTTTGTGTTAAACCCGCCTTGAGATTTAAGGTAGAAAATTCAACTTGTGTTTTTTTCTGAGGAGATTAACAGCGCATAACTTGGTTGACCAGACAAGATCATAATTACATGAGACATTCAGTTACTCTGCACTTGTATTCGGAAAGTGTAAACTGGAAACAGGCTTGAGAATACCAGGATCCGGGCAAATAGCATTGCTATGACTTGAGGTACAATTCAAGGAATTTTTTAGAGCGATTAGTCAGTATCCATTGTTGGCTGAAGGGAAATTATTGAATTGTTGACAAGAAAAATTACTTAATGACAGAATAATCAAAAGCGGCATTCGAACTGCTGGTTGCCCTGAGTCCCGATAGTTAGCTCGTTGGAGAAGCTACTTTTCAAATACAGCTGAAACCCTTGGAACAGATTGATAGATGATCGCAGAGAAGATTACTAGAGTTTACGATATGATGACCGGGAAATGCAAGGGTTGCTGTCTAATTGATGCTGAGGCAGCAGTGTAATAAGAATCCCTCAAGAAGAACGAAACTTAACTTTGAGCAGGTAAAGATAAATTCGTTGGCGTGTTCAAAATAAGTATGGGGCTAAATGAAAATGATTTTTCCAAGGCATAATGTAAATTTACGATCTTTCTTGGGCAAGGGAGCTACACATTGTAAGTACCTATCAGGAGAATGCATAGTTTAGGCAGAAGTGCGGATGCATGTGGAAGTAAGTATGGAAGTTTCTCTCGGCGAATGATATTATTTATATCTGGTTGTATTATAAAATTTATTCTGTGTGTGAGGTAATTCTTCTCTTCTTTGAGGCAAGAATCCAGTGACATTCTCAGTCATAACTTACGTACAGAATACCCGAATGCATCTCATCCATTTTTCCATAAAGCTTTCTTTCTTCTTCATCCTTATCCCTTGCAGGCCTGAAGAAAAATTGTTTGAATTCCAGAATGTCTTTCTAGAATTATGATGTGCAGCATCTAGCCGTAGAATTTCTCGGTTGTAAAATCCGATTACTTTTAAAAATGCCATGAAACATTCTCTAAGCAGGAACCCTTGGAAATTTAAGGCCATAGGTCAGGAAAGGCAACTGAAATGTCATCTAAAAATGTACATTCTGAATTTCAGATATTTCTCGTCGTTGAGTGCTACAGACCATTGTTGCTGACACCAGGAAATTCGTCAGACTCGTGGGACTGGTATTTGGTGTTTAGCTTGACGCTGCTGATTTGTTCGTTGCTTGTGACCTGCGTAAGTCTGAGTTGGGTATGCCAAGGCCTGGATTTTGCCGGACGACTGTGTGGACGACTCCTGTGTTACTTTTTGCACCTGCTAATGTTAGGTGAGTTGGCCTTTTGCTCGTTCATTTCAGATGATGTTGCATGCAAGGCCTAAAGCGTTTTCTGTCATCGCCAAACCGAGAAGCAGATTTCACAGCGCGCAGAGCCCAATGTTCGAACAAGGATTAAAAAACGCTTGGGTTTTGTTCAGCTCTGTAGTTGAGCATGTGGAGCAATAAAATGAATACAATTACGTGATTATGATGACCGTCGGCGTCTGATTGTATTCCATCTCCTTGTACAGGCATCAATCAGTCAAGAATTGAATAATAATTTTAGCATGTAAAATTGCAATAACTTGCTTGAAACTTGCTAGGAATGCACTGGCAGGTGCAGTTTTTCTAAAGAGTGGGAAAATGAAATGGGAGACCCAACAGATCGTTAAAAGGTGGTAGCTTTAATGGGTTGTGCTGTTTGCAAAATACCTGTGGAATCGAACCGAACTAATTACATGAAGGCAAACTTGTCAGTTTCAATATTCATGTAGGAACAAATGGCTTTATTATGCAAGAACGACCGAGAGAGAATCGTGTAAGCGGCAAAGTGGTAATAACATGAACGAATCCCGGTATGTGCTGATGGGGTTCGATAACGAGATTGCTCCGTTTGATTAGATCAAACGTCCTGCGGGGCAGGACTTGTGGCAATTATTGATGCCTTTAATGAGAGTCAAATATCAGGAGGTGAACACAACGGCCCGAACAACAACCAAATACTACTAACAACTAACTAATGGCTTAATAAGAAAGTCGATGGCCGAATAAACCACCGTATCGATCCGGTACTACGAAGACTTTCAAATCAAGTTCTAAACTCTGTTAACTGTTTCAGGACTTTTATGGAGATTTTTGAAGTTGGCGTTTGTCTACGACCGTGCTGACGTCTATGAATTTGCTGCGTTGCGAAAGCTGCAGATTTTTGTCCAGTCAATACCTCTGACGGCAGTTCACATTGCATGGCTTGTATATTTCCGTGAGGTGAGTACAAATTTTTTGTTAAATGGCATTGTGCATAACCGTATAGGTTTAGAAGCTGTATCAGAGTTTAGAGGTCGAGCAAGTGTCGATAATGCATGAGCATGGTTGTAATCAGGAATGTCACAAGTTGGTAACATGGACATGTAACTTGGCTAATGACTGTAAGAGTACCAGGTGTAAACCAAGTAAAGGTTGCAAATCAATGGGTGCTAAGTGGAAGTTACGCATGTTTTCTGCGTCTTCCGTTGCGGTTTGGGAGGACTGTTGAGGTCCATTCGCTGCGGTACGGCAATAAAAAACTGGTACTCGTTTAATGACTGCCATTGTTGCAATTTATTAGTGCTTTTAACGACGTGCGTGATGGTGGGACAAGTCAATGTTTGATTGCAAAATTCGCTGTGTCCAGTTTGAAGTAGGCAGAGGAAATAAATTTTAAATTAGTTGTTACCTCACGTGTAGCTGTTTAGAATCATTCATGAGGATCAGCTTGAGCTCATCGACAGGTTGATTTTGCATTGATTCTGGAAACGTGTGACAATTGGATTTTTTTTGTAGCTTACTTTCTGACTGAAAGATTAGATATTTAGCGAGGGCATGGGAGTGATAATACTATTCTGTTTGTTTTGCTTTATGGCTGCAAACGAATTGTTACAAGTATTACTGTTAGAGAAGAGTCGTTAAAAAAGTTGATATTTTGTTTCTCCGGAACGGAGGGGTTTTATATCCAAGTTGGAAGAGGAAACAAGTTGCAGGATTTTTGGGACTTCGCTGGTGGTTTCCTTGGGATGTTTCATAATAGGGAATATTGTTGTTGTTGCGACCTCAAGAATGCTGACACCCGAAGAATGGCTGTAAAAGCTGGCACTATAGTTTTGAACCACGATAATAAAGCAAAGATTTAAAGGAGAGTTTGGTTTATGGTGGGGCCATTAAATGGCCACGTGCATAAATTATTCATATTTAAGTGTGTAATAAAGCATTGGGATCTTGACATTACAGAACTGGTCAAGCGTGATGCTCGGAATTGTCGTCTTGGAGTTGTTGAGCATTCTGACAGCCCTCGCCTTATCGTCTTACATAAAGTCTGATGATCAATGCGTGAAATCAAAGGGTCAGCTCATCCATATTATCGCCAGGAATCTCACCTGTTCTCCACGTTCAGCAGAAGGAGAAGAAGTCGGCCGTCGTGAAACGGGCTACGGTCCAGCTCCAACGGACAACTGTCGCCCCGCTTCCTTGTCATGCTGTTCCGGAGTTTTGGAGACAAAATTGCATTTACTGAGCCGTGCTTGCCTATTGTGTACTCGTCTCCTTGTCATTGCCATAATCATTCTGAATCTAAAATTTTGGACATCTCTGTTCCTTGCCGGTCATTTTGTCCTCGCATTTGCGTGGATTAGTTTCACCGTCAATGCCCATCGTGGGTCATCTTCTTCGTCGTCTTCAACAGGAACCGGGAATATCCTTCTCGATGACCTGCTTCAAGACGGCGAGCCAATTCGCCCCAAAGAATTTCTACTCCAAGTAACAGAATGGACTTACGCACTTTTCTGGGATGTAACAGCGATAGGAGAGGTGCCATTAAGCACGAGAATATTTCCCATAATTCTCGTCTTAATTGAAAATGGAACTACAATCTTGTTCGGCTGGTATCATTATGCAGAACCGGCCCTGATGACATTTGCAACGGCCTGTCTTCTTCTCGGCTGGTTCTGCTTCTCCTTGATAAATGTCCACAAACTTAGTTCTGCCAACAACGACAAATGTCGTTTCCCTGCCATCGAACGCAGTTTGAAAAACAAACGGACGAGCGGAAGTGATGCCATTCGTTACCAAAATGACCAAGGTAACTGCCAGCCCCAAGGCAGCCTACCGGTCGTTGATCCAATCGTTAATGAAGATTTACCAAATATGCCAGCATCGGATCCCACTGACAGCCGAGCTACAACAATCAAGACTCAAGACATTTGTTATGCTCGCAGTAGCTCGACGGAACTTGAAACGAAAAATGTCACAAAAACGGTCCGGGCTTCTTCCGCTTCATGGACTGAAACGGAAGTTGATCCTCAATTAAATGTGCGCGATGACGTCATCAAGCGAGAAAAGGTAAGCACATTTTTTCTATATAAGCCCATTTTGATATACGGTAATAAGTTTTTCTCAAGTTTTAATTTTGTTAAATTTGCTGTAGGTTAAGAAATACAAGAAGATTTTGAAGGAGCCAGCCACAGTTGAAGTTGCTCCAGTCTGGAGCCCTGATTCTTGTTGCAACGACTCGAATAGCTCATCAAATTCCCGGAATACCAATACACTCGGGGATCCCTGCAACCTGGAACACGAAGAAGACGCTGATGGGGAAACGTGCAATTTTGTGTTTTTTTACCCCGATACGGTGGCAGTTCAACAGAGTGTGACGTCGGCTCGGTTCCTCAAATGCAACGACCACAGGCCCGATCCCAACAAGAGGAATCCGCCCTCGCCAATTTTCCCTGTAGGTGGCAGTGGTAGCGGTAGCGTTGCAACAACTCGGACGACTTTCTCTACCCCTCCCACGTCTCCGATAGTCCAAGGAAACTGTGAGGCAGGAACCAAAGCTGAAAGTGGGCATCAGCAGCACCGCTCAACCCCGAGTGTTTCATCATCTTCAGTTAATATTCGCCAGTACCGAACTTCCACTCCCGTTGAAATTAAGCAAGCGAGTAGAATCGTAGTTAACAGCGTCCTGCAACCTCCTTCAGCGCCCAAGCGCAAACTGAGCGATGGAGCTGTTCAGCAGTGCGCTTGCAATAGTGACAAGAAAACTAAAGCTGACATTGGTAGAAGTGATGTAAAGTGCAATAGGCAAACAATGCAGCAGGAGAAGCGCCATCATAAAACGATGGCTTGTGATGACAAACGATCAAGTGTTTTTCAAGCACCCGCCACGTCGAAAGTTGGAAAAAGCCTGGGAACAGTTGCAACTTACCAAAATCGTAAAGATGGTCGGAATGATTCTCAGTGTAGCAGTAGCGCAAGATGCATTGGACCCAAGAGTAATAATAACGATAATATAATAATAAAAAGTGAAATTTCATCCTCTTCTTCTTCC